>JANIWQ010000006.1:0-157017 GCA_030555725.1 Pichia sp. yHMH446
GATGATGGCGTCGCGCGCGTCGCAGAGCACGGAAGTAGACTGGGACTGCTGCCGAGCCTCGTCGACGCACTGGCGCGCGGTCGCTGTGTCGCCGCGCGCGTGGAACAGCTTCGCGAGGACGAGCCACATGTGTGCGAGCGCGGCGCCGACGCGGGCAGCAGCAGGAGCGGGAGGCTCAGCAGGAGGTGTTGGAGCTGGCGACATAGGTGCTGTACCAGTACCTTTCGCACCGACGCTTTGTCTGTCTCTGGGTGTAGCCGCGTGCAGGAGCGAGCGGAGCGGCTTGAGCGGTTTGAGCGGTTTGAGCGGTTTGGCGGCCGTAGATTTCAGTTTCGAGGGAGCTTGCTTCGATGGGGATGCGTCGGTGCCGATGCAGGGAGCGCAGTCGTTTGCGTTAGCTGAGCCATCGACTGCAACATGCACGACTGGCGCCACGAGCCGCTTACGAGCGTCGGTAGAGGCCTCGGTAGAGGTTCTCGCTGTCGGCTCGGCGAATGCGGTGTTGACGAACGCGAAGAGCGCGCTGAGCGCGTCCTCGAGCGCGTCCGCGTCCGTGTCCGCGAGCAGCGACACAAACAGCAGGTGCGTCTCGAGGCTCTCGGTGCGCCAGCGCCAGTCCGCGTCGTTGGCCACGGATACCTGCACCCGCTCAGCTATCTGCGCCACCATCTGCTGCAGCAGAGCAACAGCACGCCCCACTCCGTCGCCGTCATCATTATCACCATCGGTATCCCCCGTGAGCAGCTTCGCGTAGAGGTTGAGGAACGCGACACGGTCGGGACACGCGCGCACTGCCCTTTTAGCTGCACGCTGAGCCGCCGCAGTTTGTCCCGCCTTGTGCAAGAAGTACGCATGTGCCGCATGCGCTGAGCCGTTGAGACCACAATCGGTGTCATCCTCACCCTCGTCTCCCACGTACGCGGTGCACGCACTGAGCCACTCGAGGACGGAGTCGACGTGGTCGATCGGCGCGTCTTCCCACTCGATCGCGTGCGCGCGCGTCTGCGCGAGCGCGAAGTGCACGCGCGCCAGGAACACGCGCAGCGGCGCGCCCAGCAGCGCCTGCGTTTGGTGGCCCTCTTCTGTGCCCACGACCGCGGCAGCGAGGGCGCGCGCCATCTGCGCCGCGTCGCGGAACGCCGGCTCGATAGCTTTCAGCTCCGCACGTGACGCCGCGTTCTTGGCGAGGAAGGGGAGCACAGCCGCGTGTGTAGCTAGCACATCCACAAAATCAGCGTAGCAGCCATTGCCTTTAGTATCTTTGTTCTTGTGTTTCCTTTTGTAGTCGGCGATGTACGCGCGGTAGGTGTCGTACACGGAGCGCAGTTCTTCGACTGAGCCGTAGTGCAGCGCTTCGAGCACCCAGAGCCGCATCACGCGCGTGTCGTGGTACGTGGCGCGTACGGCGGTGTCGACGAGCGCGCGCGCCTGCAGACGGATGTGGTGCGATGCAAGGTATATCGCGAGCGGAAAAACCTGGTCCACCAGATGGACAGAGTCGGTCGACCCGATCCCTGTCGCACGCGGGAACGCGCAGCGGGCGAGCCGTGCGGCGATAAAGCGGTGCACCGCTGAGCCGAGCAGCGCGAGCTGGCCGCTGTTGCCGCGGAGCCGCCAGTACGCGAAGAAGTATGAAAGCATTTCTGCAAAGACTGTGGTAGCACCGTTGGCGACAACAGTTTCGCGCACTGCGTCGACCGTCGCGCAGCTGGCAAGTAGGGGGCTGGAGCTGAGCCGCTGGGCAAAGCGCTCGAGCTGCGCCCACGCGGCGATGTTGCTGAACGAGGGGAACGCGTGGAGCACTGGCTGCACGTGACTCCCTAACAGCATTTTCATCGCTTCTGAGGTGTCGCTGACGGCATTCACTTGTAAGAGGTAGACGAGGTACTCGAACTGGTTGGTGACTGCATTGAGTGGAGCAGATGTATTGGATTTGAGTATCGTTGTTACAGCTGAATCTAGTGTAGCTGATGGGTGCAGTTCCTTGTATTTAGCGATATTGACACCGAGAATTGCTTTCTCCTGCAGAGGTGTGAGTGTCTGTGTGAGTGTGAGGGGGGGAGGGGGTAACGGGAGGTTTGAGTCGTCTGGCATTCCGAACAAACGAACAAACGAGCGAAGCGAGTTTGTGAGTGTGTAACAAGTAGAGTAATAGTAGAGTAATAGTAGAGTAATACTAAGAGTAATAGTATTGCAAAATAACATCGCGACACCAAAGGCATAGAATTACTGAATTCATTTACTAGCTATATAATTACTTGGATTACTCACTCACTCACAAACTCACACAAACTCACACAAACTCACACAAACTCACACAAACTCACACAAACTCACACAAACTCACACAAACTCACTCACAAACTCGCTTTGCTCGTTTGTTCGTTCGTTCTCTCGCACCAATCAAACCATCGTTATTTTCATCCTTTTTAGTATAATAATTAAAATCGAGAGCAACAACCGCTGAAAAGATAATCACCCTCTCATTCAAATCAGTATTATACTTATCATCGAAACTAACTGAATATAACTTAGAATTCAGCACCAGATCATTAATCAAATCTTTATCACTACGTTGAATCAAAGCAATCTGATCACCAATTTTATTCAAACATGGGAAATCCCATTTGAATAAATCACCTGAAATCTTAGCAAACTCTATACTACCATCTTCCTTTAGTAGCGTAAATTTCTTCTTAATTGGACTAAAATGATGAATACAAGATCCAATCTTCTTGTTATCTACTAAAACATCTACCTGATTCTTTAAAACTGGTATTGACCATGAACGTTTTAAAGTTAGTAAGTTATTATTATCATTATCGAATAAATCAATTGTAAATCCACGAGTCTCCTTGAATGCGTTCCTGTATATCGTATCCCAGAATGACTCACCTCTTTCACGCATGAACCCAATTTTCTCGCCCTGCACGGTGAGAATCTCGTAGGTTACCGCTTGCTGGTAGTCACCGAACGCGTTACGCATATCGGGTGTTCGTTTGACGTAGAGTGTCGATTTGGTGAGTATGTTTTGCATGATACGAACAAACGAGCAAACGAGCGAAGCGAGTTTGTGAGTATCAGTAGCTAAATAACTAATAGTAGATAATACTATATAAGTAATAATACAAAAGTAGTTGGATAATTATAGTTGCTCAAATGGTTGCTCTAATGGTTGCTCTTAAGCAATCACGTGAGCAAGGTATAATTACCCCAGAAAGAAAGCAACTCACTAACACCCTTACACCCTTACACCCTCATACCTTCACACCCTCACAAACTCGCAAACTCGCTTCGCTCGTTTGCTCGTTTGCTTAGTCAAGGATCTCCCCATGTAGTATCTCCCACGCAATCCTCCTCCTTAGCGCCGGCATGTCCGCCTGCGAGTACGCGAGCGGCCGCCCGCGCGCGAGCCACGCGACCGCGGTGCACACAAACACGCCGCAGTCGTACCCGTTCTCCTGCGCCGGGCAGGGGGCGCACCCGTCCACCGCGTACCCGCGGAACGACGACTTCCCCGTCTCCTGCTCCATGTAATCCACGACGCGGCTCAGCAGGTGCGTGCCGTCGCTGCCGAGCGAGTCCAGGTACAGGAACCGCGCGCGGACGTTGTCGACGACCGCGAGCGCCCAGTGCGAGCCGTGCACGTTGAGCGGGACAAACACGTAGTCGAGCGCGGCGACGTCGACGCGCGCGCGCCGCGCCCACCGGCGCACGCCGGCGTACCCGCGCCGCTCGAGCGTCGTGTAGAAGAACGTGCTGAACGCGTGCATCGTGCACGCGCGCTTTACACTCGCCTGCACGAGCTGCAGGTAGAAGTCGACGACGCTGTCGTTGAGCCAGTGCCGGTCCGCGAGCGCGAGCAGGTCGCGCGCCTCGATCCGGATCCCGAACCCCTTCGTGAGGACAGTGTGTTCCGCAGGCGGCTCAGCCCACAGCGCCTCGATCTCGCGCCGCGCCGCCTCAGGGAGGGGCGTTACTACTGGCGTCCGCTGAGCCTCCCGCTGAGCCGCCTTTGCAACAGCGCGGACCTCGCGCATGCGCTGGCGCTCGGCGAGGACGCGCTGGTACTCGCGGAAGAGGCGCGTCGCCTCGAGGTTGTGCAGGTAGTCCTCGCGCTCGTCGACGAGCCACTCGAGGTCCGCGAGCCGCTGCGTCGAGCGCGTGAACGATGGGCGGGTAGTGCCACCGCCAGCGCCAGCGGCGGTGGCGCCAGCAGTGGTGGCAATCTGGTTGTGACCCGGGTTCATCTCGCTGAGCTGCCGCAAAACGGTCGCAGTATCTGCACGCTGTGGCGGCTCAGCGTGCTCGAGCGGGCGCACGCCGCTCCCTCCTGCCGCGTCCCGGAGCACAGCCTGCAGGAAAGACCGCTCCACGTTGGTGTGAGGGTGGGCACGGGGCTCAGCCACACCCAGGAAACGCGTGCCGTATTTTTCGCGAACGCGGGGCTGCGGCTGGTGCTTTGGCTGGTCCTGGTTTTGCTCCTGCTGGAGCTGAGCCGCGAGCTGGCGCATCTTCCCGCGCAGCAGCGGGTTCCGGTTCCCGTCTTCAGCGCTCGTGTTCGCCTCGCTCGCCTTCACTGGCGTGCTCTCTGCAACAACAAACCCTTCTCCATCTCCATCTCCATCGCTATCCCCTTGACTACCCCCCGGCTCGGGTATCGCACTGACGCTCCGTCTCAGCATCGTAAACACCACGTTCAGCAGCCACACCGCCCACACTGCGCCCTTGCTGCCCAGCTCGTACACCAGCGACACAACGTTGGCCACAAGCTCCTCCATTTCACGTCCAGCGTCGCCAGAAGAGTCAGGCTCAGACCCACACTCAGTCCCGTAACTACCTTTCATCGCTTCCCCCTCCTTCCCTCCCTCGTCCCTTCCTCTCACTCTCGATGCTGACCACACACGGTGTCCAAACAAGTAATCCCGAGCTGTAGCCGAGTGGCCCCCGTCTGTAGTATCTTCATCAACTGTACTAACTCTTCTTCGATTGACACTGCTCCTGCTGCTGCTCGGTCCAGGTGGCAGTCTAGAATCTCGTAAAAACTCTTCGCTCAACGGGTATCCTTTAGTTGGTACAAACGGTAATTCAACCTTATTCAATCTCACTCCACTAATATCACCAATCTCACCAATCCCACTGCTTTCAAACGATGTATTAAACCTTGTACTCGTACCTCCACTCTTACCACTAACACTCTCCCTCATTTTAAAACTGCTAAAACTGCCTTCGTTACTGTCATACCCTCTATTCTTCATACCTAAACTTTCCTTAGAACTGTTGAATGTCGGTAGATTCTTGAAATTGTAGGCACTGCTATATCTATTATCCATTGGTGGGAAGACTAAACCTATATTAAAAATATTGGAAATATATATTAATTATATTTTACTTTATTTTATTTTACTATTTTTCACATCCTTTTTTGACTCGTAGAACCGCGAATCTCAAACTACTACTACTACTAATTACTATCTATCATATTACTATACTAGCAATGCCACCAGCCCCCACTAGTACCTGAAATCTATCAAATCAACTGTATCACCAATTCCTACGACTACTCCTACATCTTCCACCTCCTTTTCCCCTCCCTCCCCCTCTTCTCCCTCCCACTCTTTTATAAAAGCCCCCTCTAATGCACTCAACGTACCCACTAAATCTACATCGCCCTCCTCGTACACTGCATGGCTAATCATCTCATACATGTTCAATATCAACTTATTCTTCTTCATCGATTCACTAACATTTCTGTCCCCAAATATATCACCTGCTTTCAATCTCAACCTATCCGAAACAATCCTCGCCTCATTAACAACTTCCTCAGGGAACAATCTCATCTCTTCAATCATCTTAATCCCGTAACCTGTATCCCAATTAATCCCAATTTTAACCTTAAACCTCTCCTCCTTATTATCATCCCCTACCATATAAATCTCGTAAACACATGGTTTGAATTGTAATAAATACGGTATTATAATAAAATGTGTCACAAATAAACATTTATTACCAATACTAATCATCTTTTCAATCAAACTCAAACAAATTGAAATCGAATCATTGATTTTACTACCCCTACCTAATTCATCGATTATAACTAACGAATCTTTATCACAATTCTCAATTATCTCATTCATTTCAATCATCTCTTTACTAAAACTAGATATATTAATCTCATTTTGCAAATCATTGGAAATCCTCGTGAAAATTGATTTAATCACTTTTAAATTACTTCCCTTACACGGTAAAAACATCCCAATTTGCGACAGTATTATATTAATCACCAATTGCTTGATATAATTCGTCTTACCGCTCATATTCGGTCCTGTTATAATTTGAATCCTTGAACTTTTATCAATTATAATAAAGTCATTGGCTTGAACTTGACGATAAGGATGACCACGACCACGACCATGATGATACTCTAATAGTGGATTCCTAGACTCTCTGATCAATATATTATTCTCATTGAACTGGGGACAATTATACTCCCCTTTCTCCCTCCTTACAACTCTTCCAAAGCAACAAATCAAATCAAGTATTGAAATAGCTTCACTAATTAGGAAGAAAATAGGTAAATATTTCTTCATTGAATTAACCAATTCTATTAAATTGGATTCAGTCATTAAAAAAATTTCATCTAAAACTGAATTGATCCTTAAATTGGTCTTAACTATCTTCATCGTCGTACATTCAATTCTATTCTTATTCTCAGTTATATTAATAAACTCATCATCATCTCCCTTCAAACTATTAAAAGATTCAATATCAATATCCTTCATAACTATATAGAAACCACCTCTTCTCCTATCATACTTATTCTCCATTTTAATATCATATCTCTCACTCATTTCTTCAATATCTTGTAAAATCTCATTAATCAAATTTTTATACAATTCCCTACTTGCATCAATTATCCCATTATGTCCACTTTTAATCGCATAACATTTCAAATTACGTATCTCACTCAGATTATTATTATCTACTAACTCACAATCTTCATTAATATATTCATTTATAAGTTCCCAACAATCAACTAACTCTTTATTCTCCAAAGTACTTTTAATCTCTTTGATTAGCTGACTATTCATCGATTCTAAGTTTTCACAAATGTTTCCAATTATTTTCAAACTTTTCTTTAATAAAAGTATAAAATTAATCATTTCATCATTCATACTATAACTCCCATCATTTCTATCCATTTTCTTACATAAAAATGAAAATAATTTATCTAAATCAACCAACTGTTTCATTTCAGTCCTCAAATCATCAATTATCCCTTCATTGTTCATCAATTCCTTTAATGACTCATGTCTTAACAGTAATGATTCCTTATTTGTTAATGGTTGAATAATATTATTCTTTAACAATCTTTCACCCATTTTAGTAACCGTACAATTCAAAAACTTAAATAATGAAATATTCGAATTACTATCATCTCTACCCTTAATCAACTCCAAATCTTTTATAGATGATGAACTTAAAAACATTGAATCTTCAGATGACTCAAATTTAACATTGAAAATTTCAAAATTACTATTCATCTCAAATTTCTTCCTGATATATGAAATACATCCACAAGTTGCATGAAATCCATATTTCTTATTTTCAAGTTCAAATTTAACAAACTCTTTATCATTATCTTTCAAACTTTTATTAATTATTTTAATCGATTCTTCATTAATTTGAAAAAAATTATCAGGTATAAAAATTAAATTATTATTATCATTTAAATTTCCTTTCAAAATTTTAATCAAATTCGATTTCCTCTTCTGATAACTCAATGGTAAAATTATATCACTATTATTATCACTATTATCATTATCACCACTACTTGAATAAACATTTAGTTTATGAATTGTACGTACAAATGTTGGTGAATCATTAATTTCAATAATCCTTAAACTACTAATCTCAGGATTTATTATACAAATCCCAACAATCGGTGAAACAGTTTTGGATTCATATATTGTGCAGTAAACTGTGGTTCTAACATTACTTGTAGAATTAAAACTACTCTGATTACCACCATTACCATTACCACTTTTACGTGAAACTCTACCCCCCTGTTTAGCCCACGCCGGCTTCCATTGTGATACATTACTTAGCAGTAAATCTGATGTGTTTTCATAAATCGAATGATATACAGGTGTCTTCTCGGTCATGTTTGTATACTATATTGGAAAAGAATAGTCATCTGACTATCTTTTGAAATTTATGAGCCTCCTCAAACAAACCTGCTCGTTATCATTTTCCAACCTCTCATCACTTAATTTCAATCTTTTCCACTGCTGATGCCAAACTATCAACTTCTCCTCCTTCTCCTCCTTCTCCTTCTCCTCCATCTCCTTCTCCTGCTCCCCCCTCTCCTCCTTCTCCATGTTTTCCATCCTTGTCCGCACCTACTTCTGCAATCTCTATAGACAATTTCTTAACCGTTATACACAATTGATCAACCTCACTCTCCTTCTTACCTTCTAAAATCTTCTTCTTACCATCTTCAAATAAAGTATTAAGCTCATCCAGCCATCCTAATTTCTCACATATCATTTCTGCGATCAAATCACAATCTTCTTGTAAAACTATATCTGATTCCCTCTTATTCTCCTTAAAATCACCACATATTTCCTTATTTATCAATACCCTTCTAATATCCTTACTAACTTCGGATGGTAAACTTGCAAATGGATAAACTGTTAATGATGTACCAGCAACAATAGCAATATCCAAATTATCTATATCTTCTTCCCAGAAATCCCAAAGTTTATCTGGTAATGATTCACCGAAAAATACAATATCAGGTTTAACATATCCTCTTTGGCATCTTGAACATTTAGGAATTTCCTTCTTACTCATAATTTTCAATAATTCATCATTCGACATCTCTGAATTACATTCAATACAATGATTCCCTGCAAATGATCCATGAGCTTCAACTATTTTATCATCTTCAACTCCTGCAATTCTTTCCAGTGTATCAATATTTTGTGTATAACAACGCTTTAAAATACCTTTATCTTGGAAAAGTTTAATCATATAATGAAATTTACTTGGAACAAACTTACCAGGGTATAACTCTTCAGCGAGTGTATAAAATGCCTTAGGATTTTCCTTAAAATATTCAATATCAAATACAGCTTCTGGATATGGTAAGTCAAGTCTTTCAAGATTTGCGTAAAGACCAGTCTCAGGTGATCGGAAATCAGGTATACCACAAATGGTTGATATACCAGCACCAACAAAAAATCCAACTTTGCAATCCTCTTTCTTCAGTTCTTTTATAAGATTATCGAGTTTATCCATAATTAGGATCTAATAGATGTTGTGGAAGTAAAAGTTCAAGTTTTGAAAAGTTTTATAATTGTGTCGTGGATTTTCTAGAAAAAAATATCCTACTCATTATGCAGATTCATTCTTGATTTGCCCTCCTATCATAACCAAACCATATGAAGCAAAGGGTATCATCATTAGACTTAAAACTTATAATCTCCGAATTGGAAAAGACAATTAAAGGTTATAGATTGCAAAATATTTACAATCTTGTTGCCAATAATAGATCATTTTTATTGAAATTTCAAATACCTGATTCAAAATATAATGTCGTTTTAGAATCTGGTTTTAAAATTTATTTAACAGAATTTCAAAGACCTATATTACCTGAGCCTAATAATTTCACAGTAAAATTAAGGAAACATTTAAAGACTAAAAGATTGACAAATATTAAACAAGTTGGAGATGACAGAACTGCAGTTATGGAATTCAGTGATGGATTATATTATCTTGTATTTGAATTCTTCAGTGCTGGTAATATTATTCTCTTAGATTCATATTTGAAAATTATTACACTTTTCAGATTTGTGGATCCTGATACTGTTAAAGATGGTCAATATGAAATTGGATCTATTTATAAAATGTTCAATAAATCTTTATTTGAAAATAAGACTGAAATTAAACATAACGAAATTTTTAATAAAAGTATTATCCTTGAATGGATTGAAGGAACTAAACAATCTGAAAGAGAACAAAAGAAAGTTTTGTCAATTGAAAAATTATGTTTCCAACATGTAGCTTACATTTCATCAGATCTACTTCATATAACATTTTTGGATCATCATATCGAAATGAAAAATAGTTGCCTTAAACTTTTAGAAGATGATGAATTGATGAGTAAAACTATAGATGTACTTAATGATGCTAGAGAAAGATATAATAATTTACTCAGTACTCCTGTGGGAGAAGTTGAAGGTTACATTATCAGTAATAAAAATCCTCTATTTGATGAGGAAAAAGGTCCATCTCCAGAAAATTTAGAATATATTTATAATGAATTCCATCCTTACAATCCTGTTCATAAAATTAAAGAAAATGTTAAAGTTGAAAGTTTTAAAGGTTATAATAAAACTCTTGATCAATTTTTCACTACAATTGAAATGTCTAAAGTTTCATTAAGCCGTCAACACCAGCAAGCTAATATTCAAAAAAGATTACAATTTGTTAAAGAAGAACATGCGAAAAAATTAGATGCTTTGGATACCGTTCAAGAATTGAACTTTAAAAAAGGTTATTTGATTAATGTATATAATAATCAAATTGAAGATTGTAAAGCTGCTGTTCAAAAATTATTGGACCAGAAAATGGATTGGAAAAATATTGAGAAACTAATCCAAGTTGAGAAAACCAGAGGTAACACAATTGCTAAAATGATAAAATCTTTAAATTTACTTAAGAATGAAATTACTGTAACATTAATCGATATCGATGAAGAAGAGAGTGAAAATGATAATAATAAAAACGGTGATGATTCTGATGAATCTGAATGGAGCTCTTCAGAATCTGAGGATAATAATACTGATACTGTAAATAATTCAAAGCCAATTAAAGAATTGAAAACTGTTGATGTTGTAATCGATATTACTCAATCTGCGTTTGCAAATTCGACTAGATATTTTGATGCCAAAAAAATTGCCAAGGAGAAGCAAGAGAAAACTGCTAAAAGTGCAGCACTGGCTATTAAGAGTAGTGAACAAAAAATTTATCATGATTTGAGGAAACTTGAAAATGAAGCTAAACAGAATATTGAGTTTAAACAGTTACGTCCGAAATTTTGGTTTGAAAAATTTTTCTGGTTTCTTTCGAATGAAGGTTACTTATGTATTTCTGGTCGTGATGATGGTCAAGTTGATTCAATCTATTATAGATACTTTGATAATGAAACTGATGTTTTGGTTTCTAATGATTTGGAAGGTGCTCTCAAAGTTTTCATTAAAAATCCTTATAAAAATAAAGATGTTCCTCCTTCAACTTTACTTCAGGCTGGCATCTACTCTTTGTCCACCACTAAAGCTTGGGAGAATAAACAAGTTATGAGCCCTTGGTTTGTTCCAGGAAGTGGTGTTTCAAAGAAAGATTTTGATGGAACCATTTTGCCTTCTGGTATGCTAAATGTTTCGAAGGAGAAAACTTATTTACCACCTTGTCAAATGGTTATGGGTGCAGGATTGTTGTGGCTTTCAGATATTGATACACTAAAGAAATATAGAGCAAGCAAAATGAGCAGAGACAAAGAATTAGAATTAGCTATTCTTGACAAATCCAAGGGTTACTCGAGTAAAATTTTAGAGTTGAAAACAATGCTTGCAAAATTACATGAAGAAGATGAAAAAGCCAAAGCATCTACTTTTATAGCCGAAGAAGATCATGATGACAACGAACAAGAATCTGATAACTCTAAAATGAATGAAGACGAAATTGCTCCTCCAACTCCTAACCAACAAGCACAGGTTAAAATTAGAGGTAAGAAAAATAAACTGAAAAAAATTAAGGAGAAATATGGTGAGCAAGATGAAGAAGAGAGAAAGTTAAGAATGGCTGTTTTAGGTACCTTAAAACAAGTAGAAGCTCAAAAGGATGTACCTAGTGATATCAATAATGAGGATACGTCAAAAAGAATGAATGCTGCTGCAAAAAGACAAAGAAAGAGGCAAACTCAAATCAATCAAATCACTAAACTAATTGAAGAATTAGAATTGAAAACTGAAGATTCAGATCCGGCAGAAACTGACACTGATGCTATAGAGTTCAGAGAAATGGTAAATGATGTTGAAAATTATCATTTAAACATTGCTGGATTATTACCTTCACCAAACAAAACTGATAACGTCATCGACTGTATACCTGTTTTTGCACCATGGGGTGCCTTAAACAAATGTGTTTATAAAGTCAAGCTTCAACCAGGTAATTTGAAGAAAGGAAAAACAGTTAATGATGTAATTGAGAAATTTAAAATGAGTACAAAGGATTTACAAAAGGAAAATGTCGATTGGTATGATAAAGATAATCTTATCGAATTGATCAACCCTCAAGAATTTTTGATGTCTCTTACCGCTTCGAAGTTCAAAGTAGGTTCTGGAGCAGGAAATGACAAAAATAACAAACCAAGAGGGGGGAATAATAAGTCTAAAGGCTCATCCAAGGGTAAAAGTAAGAAAAAGTAAATCTTTGGTTGTTCAAAGATTTTTCTATATTAGCATTTTCTATATTAGCATCTTGTTTATACAGTATACTTAAAAAAACATAACTTTGTATATTTAAAAACCTTGTTGTAAACGTTCTGAAATATTCTTCTTTGCAAAGTTGAAAGCGCTTAGTAAACCCTTCTCAGATAAATCAATTTTGATATTGTTGACATCCTCAGTTGGGGGATTTGTAACTCTAGCAGCAATAGCATTTGGATCCGTTTCCAAAATGATGCCATCGTCGATAGTTTCATCTATTGCAATGACAATCATATCATAATCTTCCAATAGGGATCTTTTGTCCATTTGGGAGTTCAAAAGAATTTCGAAGGCGCCTGTTAGTCCTTGTAAAACATTGTATAACATGACTTCGTTCTGATCAAGTCCGCCAACTACATAAACAATAAAATCTGAGTACTCCTTGTACACAACTGCATGGTTGTCAAACAATATTATATCAGCGTTTTGTTTGTAAGTTTTCTTGAATAGATCAGTTTCAAATTGTTTCTGTTTCTTTGGATTTGTGACCAACTCTTCTTCAGATTCTAAATGTGGTGATTTGTAGTATTTGCAAAAAAGTCTATTCTGTAAATTATCAAGCACTAGAACTGCAGTGATAGAATAAAGAGACGTATGAGAAGACATGTTGGGATTATTAACAGATGAAAGAATATCAATTGTTGAAGAAAGAGAACTTCAGTAATACAATAGCTTGTTTCTTATAGTAATCGCCAACATTTTCATGATCAAAAATAGACACCCTGAGCGCGTGTTCACAAAGCATTTTAATATCCTGGTTCATCATACGTAAAAGCCTCAAAGCCTTGACCAAGATGCACTGAAGAACAGTGTGAGTTCTGTATAATTGTTTTGAGTTTATCTGGACTAATATCTGTTGCTGCGCTTCTCTTTTCTAAATGAAAACCAGTATGTTATCTTGTAAACCTTCTGAAATAGTAAAGTTTTTTGATTCCTCTAAAACTCTTTATTTTCACTTTTATTCATCTATAAATACATTGAGTTAATAGATGTGTCTTTCTTTTATTCTTCATATGTGTAGTTTCGTCACGTTAAAAAATTGAACTTTTTCAAATTTCATTAACTATTTTTAATATTCATTAGTATTTTTTGAGATTTTAGTTTTTTACAAAGCGTTAAAATTTTAAATCTTTGAAATTTTTCCATAAATACAACCTTATTACTCTAAGATACATTAGATTCTTATTTTGAACTGTGAAAACACCTTTTTTCGGGTGATGCCCAAAATCAGGTACGGAAACACTTGCGTTTAGAAGCTCACTACAAAGGTTTTGTCGCGTTGCCCTCATTCTTACGAGGCCACTACTCTTCTCACCTAGTAGAGATTCACACCAAAACTGAGCATTTCTTGCAGCACCATCCAGATATCTTCTTGTCTGTTTTACATCTATGGGTTTCTTTTGAAATAATTACCGTGTGACCCGACTTCATGAGAGCCGAGAACAACTCACCGTATAGAAAAGAGTCGTTTGGTATGGACAACACATTTTTGACATCTTTGTAGCTAAAACAATCATTAACTATACAAAGAGAGCCAACGTTTTTATTTCAAGCCATTAAACGTAGTTATACTAACTTTTCTTGGTTGGATAGCAGCATCTGCTCGTAGTTTTGAGGGGCACCGGACAGAACTTGCTTCAGCCCTTAGTGAGAAAACGGCTCAGCCTTTCAGTCCATTTAGAACACCTTATATCAATACAAGTAGATGGAACAACTTAGGCAAGCTCAGCGCTCTTTTCGGAGCTCATAGGTTTGCCAATGGGAAAAACTATGGCTATGAAGATTTTGCAGAGAGAGGAATCAGTGATACTTATGATACTCATTATGAGCCTTATCCAGCATGGTCAGTCGATAAGGCACCAATAACTAGAGACAAAATTCAATCAATTTTTAGTCACATTTCCATGATTTTTGGTTTCCAGTATGACAATGCAAAAAACATGTATGATTACTTGCTGAGATTGTTAGACTCTAGAGCATCTAGGATGGGATCGGTGAAAGCTTTGAGAAGTGTTCATGCTGATTATATAGGAGGTTACAATTCAAATTATAGAAAATGGTATTTCGGCTCTAGAATGGACATTGAAGATCATTTAGTTTCAGAAAATGAAAATTTTTATGACTTAAGCCTAAAAGAAAGAAAGAAGCAACTGGAATCATTAAATCTTTCCTTACATGAATCGGAACTAAGATGGGCTGAAGCAAACAATTCCTTTTTGGTTGAAGATTGTATAATTCAACTCGCAATCTATCTCATGGTTTGGGGTGAAGCCAATAATTTGAGGTTCATGCCGGAATGTATTTGCTTTATATTTAAAGCTTGTATTGATTGCTTCTACTCATTAGATTTTTCAACTGAGATTCAACCATTGACCCAAAGTTTCTTGGATCATGCAATAACACCACTATATAACTATTACAGAGATCAACTATATTATAATGAAAATGGTAATTGGGTTGCAAAGGAGAAAGATCATAAAAAAATTATTGGTTATGATGATTTGAATCAATCATTTTGGTATTGGAAATCTCTAGAAAGATTCGAATTATACGACAAAACCAAATTTCTAGATTATCAACCTCATGAAAGGTACTTGTGTTTGAGTCAAATCAACTGGGAGAAATCTATTCAAAAAACATTTTATGAAACTAGATCTTGGTTTCATGTCTTTATTGATTTCAATAGAGTCTGGAATCTCCATTTGGGTATGTTCTGGTATTATACGTGCTTCAACTGTCCTTCATTGTATACACCAAGGTATTTGATTTCTGTCGATAATCAACCGCCTTTATTAGTTACACTCTCTCTGCTTTCATTAGCCGGATCAATCGTGAGTCTTGTGAACTTAACATCTCTTGTTCTAGAATTTTGTTTCTCACCTAGAAGTTTTCCTGGTGCAATTCCTGTTCTACCACGGATTTTGTTTGTTCTCTTATGCTTACTGTTGACAACTTGCCCAACAATTTATTTTCTGTTTCTGTCTGAGTCAATGAAGTATTCGTCATATACATATTGTATTTCTGTTGCCCAATTCTTGACATCCATCATCGTTGTATTTTACTTCTCAGTGGTCCCTTTATCCAACCTAGTTGGAAATTACCACTCTGAAGAAAATAGAAAGTTTTTGCCATCCCTTTATTTTACCAATTCGATTTATGTATTGAAAGGTAAAAAAGCATTAGCTTCTTTGGGATTATGGGGTGGTGTTTTTGTTTCCAAATTCACAGAATCATACTTCTTTTTAATCTTAAGCATTCGTGATCCAGTCAGAGAATTAGGCATTATTAAAGTCAATCAATGTTTAGGAGAAGAATGGTTTGGTTCATTTCTTTGCAGACAAGAACCTAAAATAATACTAATTTTATTATTTGTGACTAACTTGGTATTGTTTTTCTTGGATACTTATCTTTGGTACATTATTTGGAATACATCCTTTTCAGTAGCTAGATCATTTTATTGTGGTGTCTCCATATGGACACCATGGAAGAACATGTTTGTTAGACTTCCTCAGAGAATTTTGTCTAAAGTTCTAAATCAAAATACAGTTAACAAACACAGTGAAACAGAGAAAAAGAACCTGGTTATGAAGATATGGAATTCAATTATTATAAGCTTGTATAGAGAACATCTGATTGCTATCAATCACCTTGATTATTTGATCTATCATCAAGAAACAGATAATGACGGAAACACCACTATATCTGATCCTTCTTTTTTTGTTCAGCATGAAGATGGTGATAGGTCTGCAGCAACAAATGATTACCTTAAGTCGGATTCAGAAGCTCTCCGCAGAATATCATTTTTTGCTCACTCCTTGTCCACATCTATTGTTCAACCCATGCCATTAGAGAAAATGCCATCATTTTCTGTGTTAGTACCACATTACTCAGAAAGAATTACTTTATCATTACAGGAAATAATTCGAAGAGAAGAAGGATACTCCAATATAACGCTACTCGAGTATTTGAAAAATCTATACCCTGAAGAATGGCATAATTTTGTTAGAGATACCAAAATAATGGCGTCCGAAGAATATGATAATGAGAAGAGTGAAAAAGATTCCTACGATGTTCCATTCTATACTGTCGGTTTCAAATCTGCAACTCCTGAATATATTTTGAGAACAAGAATTTGGGCGTCATTGAGATCTCAAACTTTGTATCGTACAATTTCTGGGTTTATGAACTATTCTCGTGCGATCAAATTGATATATTCTGCGGAATGTTTTGATCCTAACACAGATGCAATTACAAGCATTGAAAGAGCAAATGTTATTGCCCAACGCAAATTCAGAATCGTTGCTTCTCTGCAACGGATGAAGGATTTCAATGCAGATCAAGAAAAAGCAAAAGAATATTTGCTGAGAGTTTATCCCGAGTTACAGGTTGCATATCTTGATGTTGAAAGTGACAAAGATACTGGAGAGATCGTTTACTATTCTTGTCTAATTGATGGCCATTCCGATATTGATTCTATTGGTGAAAGAAAGCCAAAGTATAAAATAAAGCTTTCAGGTAAGCCAATTTTAGGTGATGGAAAATCTGATAATCAAAATCATGCTATCATATTTTGTAGAGGTGAGTATGTTCAGTTGATTGATGCCAACCAAGATAACTACCTAGAAGAGTGTTTGAAAATTAGAAGTGTACTAAATGAGTTTGAGGAGTATGTTACTCCTGCTGATCCTTATACATATAACCCCAGTGATTTAACTGTCTCTCCCGATAATGTACACCCAGTTGCAATTTTAGGAACTAGAGAGTATATTTTCTCGGAAAATGTGGGGGTTCTAGGTGACATCGCAGCAGGTAAGGAACAGACTTTTGGGACAATGTTTGCAAGGACTTTGGCCCAAGTAGGTGGGAAATTGCATTATGGTCATCCAGATTTTTTGAATACCATATTCATGACCACGAGAGGTGGAGTTTCAAAATCACAAAGAGGTTTGCACTTGAACGAAGATATTTACGCTGGTATGAATGCTCTTCTGAGAGGTGGCAGAATCAAACACTGTGAATATTTTCAGTGTGGCAAGGGAAGGGATTTAGGTTTTTGTTCTATTCTTAACTTTACTACCAAGATTGGCTCAGGAATGAGTGAGCAGATGTTATCCAGAGAGTATTTTTACCTAGGTACACAGTTACCAATGGACCGATTTTTATCTTTTTTCTATGCTCATCCTGGTTTCCATTTAAACAATGTTTTCATTCTGTTGTCATTGAAACTATTTCTGTTGTTCTCTATTCATTTAGCAGCTTTTACCAATGACTCAATAATATGCTCATATAACAAGAATGTTCCCTTTACTGATCCACGTAAACCATCTGGGTGTACAAACCTCATGCCGGTGATTAATTGGATTGAAAGATGTATTTTTTCAATCTTTTTGGTTTTTGGTGTTTCCTTTATTCCGTTATTTGTCCAAGAATTACTGGAGCGTGGTCTTTGGAGATGTATTTATCGAATATTCAGACATTTTACATCTTTATCACCCATGTTTGAAGTTTTTGTTTGTCGAGTATATTCGCATTCCCTTGTAAGTGATCTAGCAATTGGGGGAGCCAAATACATAGGAACAGGAAGAAGTTTTGCAACATCCAGAATGTCATTTTCAGCCCTTTATTCCAGATTTTCACATGAAAGTTTCTACTCTGCGTGTACTCTATTTTTGCTTTTGTCCTACATTTCCTTGAAACTTTGGAAATTCAGCTTATTATACTTTTGGGGCACTGTTTTAGCTTTGTTCTTTTCTCCTTTTTGGTTCAATCCCAATGCCTTCAACTTCACTGAATTTTTCCTAGATTATCACAACTTTATCAAATGGTTGACAAGTGGCAACGTTAGAACGAAAAAAGATTCCTGGATCTCTCATATTAGAATCAACAGAATGATGATTACAGGCTCAAAATCGAAGAAATCAAAGAATGAAACAAAGTTTACAGGCTCAAATTTTCATAGACCGTCGTTATTGACTTCTTTCATTGCACAGACTGGATCCATGATAACTACAACCAGTTTAGTTGTTGCTGCCTATTTATTTGCGAACTCACAGAACCTTTCAAATGCAAAGTCACCTTCTAATTCATTCTTGCGGCTTATAGTGGTGACGATTTGTCCAATTGTACTTAATGGTGCTGTTTTACTTGTTTTCTTTGTGGTTTCATTGATAATCGGACCACTACTTTCATGTTGCTCTCAATCGTTTCCAGGTATGATTGCAAATATTGCTCATTTACTAAGTATTTTCAACTATTTGATTACATTTGTGTTTTTGCTGTTATGTCAGGATTGGAACATTGGAGTATCAATTTTAGGTGCTTGTGCTTCTTATAATATTCAAGGACTTTTTTTCAGACTAGTAACAATTCTTGTTTTAGATAGAGAAATACATGACGAAAAGTCTAACAAAGCTTGGTGGAGTGGATCTTGGCTAACTTCCGGGTTAGGGTGGCATGTGATCTCTCAGCCATTTAGAGAATACATTTGCAAAGTTATTGAGCTCTCCTACTTTGCTCTCGATTTTGTTACTTCTCATTTGATACTATTGTTTCATTTCCCAATTTTGTGCATTCCATGCATTGATACAATACATTCGATGCTTTTATTATGGTTGAGCCCAGAGAATATGTTGAGAAAACCTATCTATTCTGTCGCCAAACGCCGTATGAGACTCCGCACCACTTTCACATACCTTATGCTTTTTTTGTTCAATATTCTTGTTGTGTTTGGTATTCTTATAGTTCCTCCAATTTTAGGAAAACACTTTGAGTTTGATTTTGATACATATATGCCGGACTTCATTCTCTACTTGTTTCATCCAATAGAACCAGTTAATAACAGAAAAGGATTGAAAAATTATACACCTCTCAAAACTCACAAGTAGATTGCTTCGTTTTTTGCTCAAATAAACTTTTATAGATTTACAACCCTATATATACATCTGTATATCATGCAGCTATCGCCAATAATCCATAAATTCCTCATTTAGTTTATTTCTGAACAACACAGAAAGCTTTTTGATAACACTAGAGGAAACAAACATAGATGTCAATGTAAACCTAGGTAAAGTGATGAACAATTTCAATCGTTGTAAAATTTTATCTTTGAGTTCAATCTTGTCATGCTCTAGTACGTATATGCAAGCATCTAGAAACATATTTAAAATTTCTGGATCGACACCAGTGGTCTTGAATATACTTTGATAATGCGATACTGATATTTCAAGAAGATATTCATAGCAGTTGAATTTTTGCTTTGGCTCATCCTTCATACTAAGAAGAAACTGTACAGAAGGGTTCATTGGAAGATCAGAAATTCCAAGATCTGGTTTTTCCATATGGACTTCGGAAACAAGAGTTTTGTCATCTTCCAAATCTGGTGAACATTCATTGTTTGATTTCTGTTGATGAGAATCATTGGTAGTGATCATATGTGATGGGAAAAGCTCTAATGGTAGAGAATCAACCTCCTTTATTCTTATATCTATCAGTTTGGAAGTACCATCAAGTTTATAGTTGGAAAGCTGTTCAGATTTTGCCTCTAAAGGAATTTCCGTAGAAGAAGAAATATTACTATGGATCAATTGCTTCTCATTTAGTAGATTCGCATTGTTTGGATCAATCTTCAGTGCTGTCTGAATAACGTCAAAAGCTTCAGCCAATCTTTTCAAATGGCGAAGCCCCGTAGCTTTTCTCCAAAGTAACTTTATTTGTAACTTGCTACTTCCATCACTTTTAATAGTAAGCAGATCTAGGCCTTTGTTACAATCATCAACGGCATTGAACCAACTTTCTAGCTTTAGAAACGTTGCCGCTCGATTACAATAAAGGACAGGATTGTTTGTATCCAAACATATTGCTTCAGTATACTTTACCAATGCTGTAATGTAATCCTTATTGACGAAGTATGAATTTCCTTCCTGTTTCAAAGAGTCTGAAGTTTGTGTGGTCATATTCAATGTGCTGGCCAAACAAGTTGAATTGATACAGTTTGATCGAAAAATTATCACATCTTGATTTTTTTCTCACGTCCGATAACTATAAAATGAAACATATAGAAAGTTCTTTTAACAGCAACATTGGTATGGTAGAAAGTGAAGATTTAAAAGATGAAGTGAATGCAATTGAGGCAATATATCCAGAATGTATTGAAAAGCTGACAGATGGGATATATAAATTTAGGGTTCCGCAACATGAACATATTATATTTCAAATGTCTTTCCCAGTGAATTATCCCATGGAAAAGCCTTATATATTGGATGTAATTTCTAAAAAGGAAGGGTTTGACGAGAAATACTTAATGGAATTGTTTCAAGAGGTGCTAGATTCTATATATAGTGAAGGAATGGTTGTGATTTTTGATTTGTTTACTGAGTTAGATGCTGTTTTATATACTGGAGAGAATGATGATCATGAAATATTGAACTACGAAGACCACTGGAACACAGAACAAACATCAGATAAAGTTCTAGCACAAAGGTTGCTATCATCTAATTTAGAAGATTCTCAACATGAAGATAAATACAATACTTATATGTATGACGAGAAGGCAGAGAAGTCAAAAATGACCACCATGAAAAAAGAATCGATTAAGAAAACTGAAGGGGCCAAACCCTCCAATCCTTTAGAAGGATGGGTCGTAAGTGATCCAATAACCGATAGAAAATCCACATTTGTGTCTTTCGCCAAGGAAGTCCATTCTGTCGCCGAAGCAGAAAAATACTTGTCAGAATTACTGGAAGACAAGAGATGTGGACGAGCTTCTCATGCTATGAGAGCTTGGAGAATCAAAGACGATAAAACTGGAGTACAGTATCAAGATTGCGATGACGATGGCGAGACTGCTGCAGGAGGACGAATGCTGCATTTAATGACTATTATGGACGCTTGGAATGTCATTGTTGTTTGCTGTAGATGGTTTGGTGGTATTCATATTGGTCCGGACAGGTTCAAACATATCAATAGCTCCACTAGAGATGCTTTAGTCAAAGGTAATTTTGTTGAAGTAGGTTCCACTTCTAAAAAATCCAAGAAAAAAAGATGATCCTTTGATGTATATGCATAAAGTTTATAAATAATCATACAATGCGGCATATTGAAAAGTTTATAGAGCAATTTCATTTTTTCTTAGATTTCCAAAGGTCTAACAAATTTTTTGAGGTCAAATCTACTTCATTAGGATCAAATTCGTCATCACTCGTGGTTTTAAACATATCGAGAGAAGTGGTCTTTTTACCCGATTTCTTATTCTTCTTGGCCTCCTTCTTTGAAATTTTCAGTTCTACTTCTGAAGTATCTTCAATTTCGGATTGAGCATGCTGTGTTTCAGTAGCTTTTTCATTTTTATATATAGTTTTTCTCCCAATAACAGATGTAGCGTTTGAAAAATCATCTACTGGTCCTAAAGAGTTTATTGTAGAATATCCCAGTTTTCTTACTTTTTTGGTTTTCGACTTGATAATTTTCATAGTCTTAGAATTAACCGGTAAACTCCATTCACTCAAGTCCTTAACCTTTTTAGCCTTTTGTTCTTCTATTCTCGTCTCTTTCTTCTTCTTATCAACAGCATTTTGCATGAATTTCATGTTTGAGACTCGGCTGGACAATGCACCACCACTCATCTCTATGAAACTTATTATCAATGAATGGAATTTATGAGCTGATGTTGATTATAGAAGCATACCTAGACATGGGAACGTTTTAGGGGATCTTCAAAATTTTTATTTGAAATCCTATTGTGAGAAAAATTTTTTGGACATAAAATTTTCAGAGATCATCTATCAAAACTGTTTTTCACAATCAGCAGAAGTTCTTCAGTCTTTAAATTATATAAAGATGAAAAGTGATTTCAAGTTTAGCAATCTTTTAGGAACTGTTTACAGACAGGGAAATCTAGTTTTCACTCCAGATGGATCATCTTTATTATCACCTGTCGGAAATAGAGTTTCCGTTTTTGATTTAATTCACAATAAATCATTCACATTTAGTTACGAGCATAGAAAGAATGTTGCTGCAGTTGCTTTGAATCCTCAAGGGACATTGATGCTGTCGGTTGATGAAGATGGTCGTGCAATCCTTGTGAATTTCAAAGCTAGAACTGTTTTACATCATTTTAATTTTAAGAATCAAATAAAGAGTATTGAATTTTCTCCGGATGGAACTCACTTTGCTTTGGGTGCAGGGAGGTTTGTGGAAGTATGGAAAACCCCAGATTTAGCAGAAGATAGACAATTTGCACCATTTGTGAGGTACCGTGTTTATGCAGGCCATTACAATGATATCACTTCTATTTCATGGTCTGACGATTCTAGATTCATTCTCTCTGCAAGTAAAGATATGACTACTAAAATATTTTCCTTACACTCTGAAGATAAGGATGTAAAGATGTCACTTGCAGGTCACAGAGATTATGTAATGAAAGCATTCTTTGATCAAACACAAGAGAAAATTTATACCGTTTCAAAGGATGGTGCAATACTTAGATGGGAATATACAGAAAGACCTGGAGAAGAAGACTTACCAGAAGAGCAGAAAACTATGAGTTGGAGGATTATGTCTAAGAATTTCTTTAATGCAGATGCAAAGGTCAAATGTTGTACCTTCCATACCAAATCGAATCTTTTAGTTGTCGGATTTAGCAATGGTGAATTCAGGCTCTACGAGATGCCATCTTTCACATTGATTCAACAACTTTCCATGGGATCAAATGCTGTTAGTACTATTTCAATTAATACAAGCGGTGAGTGGATTGCCTTTGGCTCTAAAACTCTTGGTCAATTGCTAGTTTATGAGTGGCAGTCCGAATCTTATATTTTGAGGCAGCAAGGACATTTTGATTCTATGAACGCACTTACATACTCCCCAGATGGCTCACGTATAGTGACCGCTTCTGATGATGGTAAAATCAAGATTTGGGATATTGTATCTGGATTTTGTCTTGCAACTTTTGATCAGCACCAATCTTCTGTTACAGGAGTTGCATTTGCAAAGAAGGGTCAGGTAATGTTTTCATCATCATTAGACGGAACAGTGAGAGCATGGGATTTAATCAGGTTTAGAAATTTCAGAACTTTCACTTCAACGAACAGGCTACAATTCTCATGTGTCGCCGTAGATCCGAGCGGAGAAATTGTTGTTGCAGGTTCATTAGATAACTTTGATCTCCAAGTTTGGTCTGTTCAAACTTCTCAACTTTTGGATCAATTATCGGGACATGAAGGTCCGATATCTTGTGTGAGTTTTGGTCAAGAAGCAAATGCAAAATTAGCCTCCGCATCATGGGATAAAACTGTTAGAATCTGGGATATATTTGGGAGAACCCAAGTTAGTGAACCTTTTGATCTCACGTCAGAGTGTTTATCGCTATCAATGAGACCAGATTCAAAAGAATTTTCTGTCTCTACAATGGACGGAAAAATTGCATGTTTTGATGTTGAGAATGGAAGAATGGTAAGGGAAATAGATGGTCGAAAAGACATCATACAAGGTAGATATAAAGATGACGAATTCACAGCTAAAAACTCGTCTCGTGGTAAACATTTTGATACGATAGCGTACAGTTTTGATGGCTTGACTTTGCTTGCAGCAGGTAATAATAACAGTATCTGTTTGTACGATCTTTCAAATGAAGTTTTGCTAAAAAGATTCAAAGTTTCCTTGAATATGCAGTTGAATGGTACACTTGAACAATTGAACTCAAAACACATTGTCGATGGTCAATCAATAGAAATGGTTGATAGATCAGGCGAGCTTTCAGATGCAGAAGAAAACCATAAGGCTGATTTGAAGCTTCCAGGTTCACACCGTGGTGATATAGGGCTAAGATCTACTAAACCTGAAGTACGTGTGATGAGCGTTGGTTTTTCACCAACCGCAAATGCCTTTGCAGCAGCATCCACAGAAGGTTTACTTGTTTACTCGGTTGATGAGTCTCTCATTTTTGATCCTATTGACTTAGATATTGACGTTACCCCCGAAAATACCCTTCAATGTTTAAAAGATGGGGAATATCTGAATGCCATTGCAATGGCTTTCAGATTGAATGAAACTTACCTGATTCATAAAGTGTATGAGTCAATTAAAGTGCAAGACATCAAGCTTGTTTCAAACGATTTACCTGTAATATATGTTCCAAGAATACTTGAATTTATTGGATTGGTTGCCATGGACAGTCCACATGTTGAATTCAACTTGCTGTGGATTGAAGCTCTGATTACAGCTCACGGTAAATTTATCACCAAAAATAAACACATGTTTGCAAAGGGGTTGAGATCAATTCAGAGATTTTTGACTAGAATTGTCAAAGATGTGGTGAGCTATGGTAATAAAATTAACTACTTATCCGAATTTTTAGCAATTTCCTCTGAAGTGGAGTATGTTAATTTTGATAATAGAGATGAAGATGGCGATGTTGTGATTGAGGATGTTTTTGAAAAGAATAGTAATTATGTGGCAACAGGAGATGAGGAAGAAAAGGAAGAACGAGATGTTGAAGTTGATGAAGATGAAGATGACGATGCTGAAGATGAAGATGACGATGATGGGTGGTTTGGTCCTGGCGATGACGGCAAAAAATACACAGATAACTTTTCCAATTCTGATAGTGAAGAAGTAGAGGATGATGACCAGTAAATTGTATAAATAATTAAAACGTAACATAGACTTGTGTAATAATGAACATCAGTTACCGTTGAATCTTTGATCAATACAATTTACAAATGGCTGAGCCGCTTTTGCAAAACACACGGAAAAATATTTGGTGGCAGATCGAGCTTGGTTACATACTACTACAAACTTTTACATCAAATAATTCTATACGCATTCTTAGAAAATGGGTTCTGCAGAAGCTCTCCTTGTTCAAAGTATATGCTCGTACTTAAGGACAGGAAATGGAGATACAGATTCTTTAATCGTTGATTTGGGTGAAATAGTGAAATGTACATCCAAAATTATGCAAGATGAGGGCATGCGAAATTACACACACGGTCTAGCTAAAGATCAACATATAAAAAGTTTGATAAACGAATGTCTTATAGAAACATTGCGCTTGCAAATTTTGGACGAGGTTGCGTTGAGATTGATTAAAGGGTTGATTCTTTTACTAAGAAATTTCACTCTACTTCACGACTTACACTATGACAGCTACGATCTTATTACAAAACTAATTCAAAAATTGCACACAATGGAAAATAAATCAGATAACTTAAGTTTGAAAGCTGTTGATATATCAGTTGTTGGATTCCATTGCTTGTTGTTGTTTATACAGCAAAACAATAACATCGAGCTTTCCTCGTTGGTTCAAGCTTTGAACGATGTACTCGATCAGTTACAAACTACAGGTACGTTGTTTGATTTGCGTCAACTTATTCCACTCTTCAAACAATGTTGTGAAATTTCTGAGGTCAGAGCATTAATCAAGGAAAATGAATGTATGATTGTGATAAAAATTTTGAAATGTAGTGCAAGAATTTTAAAATTCGATGCAGAAGTGAATATGGACAGTCTAGAATCAGGAGAAAGTGCTGAATATATGATTCTTGTTCAATTGGCACATTCACTTAGGTTATTTTACGATGATGAAAAACTTGGTATTGGAATGTACAAGCTTGAAAAAAAAGGAATCATGGAAACTTTCAATATTAATGATCCTGTATTGCTATACCTAGTTGTGTGTCAGCTGATTTTTAGCAGCGATCCTTTAGAAAGTTGGGACTATGTTGCGATAGGGGCAGTCGTTCTTGATTTTTTCCATATTTACATTGATAATTGCTCAAAACTGCTTGAGAGCATTGAATTTGATTCGATGCAGGAGGATCGATTACGAATATATCATAGAAAACTTGTTGCTTTATTAGACATTGTTTCCAATCTGATGCCAAACGAGATGTTTCGTAAGGTGATGAACTCGTATGACGTATTAGGTAAGCTAATTGATTTTTTTCATATTGTTGAGAACAACACTGAAAGAGAACGTTTGAAAGACAAGGAAGCTAACCTTCAAAAAAATCCTACAGAATTGATGAGTAAGAAGAAATTTGGTAATGTTAAGACAATAATTGTTGAAATAATGACTTATTTTATTCATAATGACAAGAAAAATCAGGACATTGTTAGAAACAAGGGTGGTTTAGTTTTACTATTGAATAATTGTAATCTTGATGTCAATGAACCTTTCATACGAGAAAGATGTATTTTATGTTTGAGGTATCTTTTAGAGAACAATATGGAGAATCAGGAGTTTGTTGCTTCATTGGAAGCAAAAGGAGTTGAGATCAACAAACATAATGAAGAAATACTAGAGAAATGTGGTTACGAGGTAGAAATTGTTGATGGTAAAGTTCAGCTGAAGAACGTTTCAAACAAGCGACAAAAGCGTTAGTTAGGTAGTGTTGTGAACTAATTCATGTTCATTTTTGCTCTTCACACGTGACCAGATATACTCTATCTTTGTTGTGTAATTTTTTCACTCTAATTTTTTTTTCATACTCAGCGAGAGACAGTTACATTAAATAATCAGTAGATACACCGAGAATCTATTGTAGAAAGTTAACGGTTTTGGACATAGGGTGTACTCTATTAAGTCCAACAGATTCAATAGGTTTAACAGGGGAAATTATAGAGTTGATAGACTAGAAAAATGGGAAAGAAAGCGACGAGTACGACAGCGAGTGTGGATTTGACGAAAGCATTGATGCATGGTAGTGCTGGAATCAAGAAGAAGCTTCGTGATATTTCACGATTATTGAGTAAAGATAATTTACCAGCAGATGTAAGAATTGCTAATGAACGTGCGTTATCTACTTTGAAATTAGAGTTGGAGAAAGTTCAACTTGAACAAAAGGCTAAAAAACTAGCATTGCGGTATCATAAAGTTAGGTTTTTCGAGAAGAAGAAAGCAGTTAGATTTTACAAGAAAAGTGAGAAAACTATTAAAGAATTGGAATCTTCTATTAGTAAATTGAAAGAAGGCGATGATGATGAAAAGATTAAAGAGTTGAAAAAGCAGTTGAAGAAGGAAAGAAGAATTTTCGAGCATTGTCGTATTGATTTAGCATATGTTTTGAATTATCCGAAAACTGAGAAATATATTTCATTATATGCTAGAAGTGATCTTGATAGTTTACCGAAGAAGGCAAAAGAGGGTGCAAAGAAAGCTTATGCCAAAAGGGAAGAGATGAAGAAGATATTTGCAGAGCAGTTACAGAAGAAAACTTTAGAAGTAAGTTTAGAAGCTGGTATTAGAGGTGAAACCGAGTTTGATAATGATAGGATGAGTCAGCATGATAATAAATTCAAGAAACAGCATAAACAGCAGCAACAAAAGCAACAGTATAAGAGTGTGGATGCAGCTGAAGAACAAAGTAGGGAAGTTGAAGAGGATGATTTCTTTGAATGATATGATATTCCAGTTCAAATAATTTAGTATAAAGATTAGAATGGATTATCGATTTTATTAGACTATATTAAATTTATTATGTGTATAAACGTGTATATTATTATATCATTAATTTAATAAAGAAGAATGTTATAGGGCTACTATGGTATGTTCTTTTTTGGAAGTAACTTTGTGTCAAGATATTTTATAAACGGATGCATGCTTTCATCAATTGAATCTTTAGACAACAGATCAAATTGAATCAAATCACCAATGAATATACCATTTTTACCCAATGCATATTTTAAATGATCGAATTCATCATCTAAAGTTGGCTCAAGAAACTCATCATCCTTATCATGAGTATTATCATCAATTTTAAAATCTTCAAAATGAGTTGTAATTTTATATATTTCACCATTGGGACCTGATTCATAGGAAGGTATATCTTCACTTGATTCCAATGTGGAAGAATTGTTGGAATTTGAATTAGGTTGCAATGAAGCCATTACTCTACCACGACTAATAATTGCCCACAAAGACCAAAGGATAGAAGAAGTTGATCTCCAATAAATCGTTTCATTATAAAGGTTAACAACGTTTGAAGGAAGTTGGGCAAGTTTCATTGATACAACCGAATGTGATTGTTTCAGAGAGGGTCTTGAACCAAAGACTGAATTCGTATTCATATTTGATTCAGAAGATGATAACGGATTTAAATGAGGGGTAGTAGAACCAGGCACATAACTAAGATACTGGTTCAAAAAGTTGATACGTTCTTCAACAGAAGGGTACAAATCATCATGAGTTTTATAGTTCTCATAAGGATCATGATAATCGTACATCCATTCGGAGAAATGATTTGTAATATCATAAGCAGGTAAATTTGGTCCAGCATATTCAAAATCAATAACTGTAAGTCTAGTATCATACTGAAACGATGAATCTGTAATAATAGGCAGTTCACTGTTCAGATTTGTAGCAGATTGAGATCTTGAGGATAAAATTTGAGATTCATTATTATTCAACGATAAATTTGAGATCTCATTGTCATCAATAAGAGGAATCGATGAAGTAATCAGAGGGGTCTCATCTTCATCTACCATTGATAAAGCTTGAGACTTAGAATAAAACAACAAATTACCATACTGTGTATCATTATGACAGAATTTCATTAAACTTTTCAAGTTTGAAATATCACCATACAGATTGAATAGCCAGTTTTTATACTTCTTGATAAGTGCTTTGTATGTTTCCCAAGGAACTAAGAATACATCTATTTGATCTTGCAGGGGGGTTTTCTCGCATTCAATCATCTTATCTATAACATTACACCATTTTTCTATAACATTCCAAGCTTTTGGACCTTGATCTATTTCGGATTGAAATAATTCCACACCATTATGAAATTCTTTCATTCTTCTTGCAATCATTCTACTAATTTTTGGGTCTCTAATCTGACTTTTATTCAATGTAACTGAATTGTTAAGGAATTCTTCAAATCTACCATTAGTAAAGCAACCAAGTAATTTAGGTCCTATATTTTTACGAGATAATCTGATCAAAGTATGCAATTCAGCCTCTCTATCAATAATATTGTCAGAATCACCATATATTCTTAATAAAAGTGGATAGTACGTGGAAGTAGTCGAGCTTGAGTTGGGAGAATCGTATGTAAGTTTATATACGCAATTAGTCATTGCACCAGAGATTCTAGATACGTTGATTGATTTGTAGTTTTGCCTATCAATTCTTCTCCATTTGGGTATACGTAAAGATTTGATCACAGATATTATATCTTGTTTGAAGTAGTCTAAAGGAAGAGAATGGTCAAGTGTGACTTTGAGTATCATATCTTGTATCTGAAGAGATGTAGAATTCAAGAAATTGTTTATACTATAGTGGGATGAGGTGAGAAGTGGAGAAGGTGCGGTCACACATGATGTAGCTTCATGATCGTGGGCTGTCAAGGAAGATGTTCTTGCTAACAGTTTAGGAGAAAGAAACTCGTTTGAATGCCTTCTAGATTTTGATAAACTTTTACGCCTTGAAGCAGAACGAGAACGGGAGTGTGAACGGGACTGTGAACGAGAACGAGCTGAAAGGTTGGCTGAAACGTTGCTTGAGTTAGTAGTATTACTGGTGTCAGCACTACCGGTGAAATTAGCCGGCGTTTGTGTTGCAACAGAAGCAGGAGAAGAACCAGGTGCAGTAATTGATGTCCATGTGTCTGATGAAGAAGTGGTGCTGCTGTGTTTATGCCCGCTTCTGGTGTGTTTCTTGTGAGAACTGGGCCTAAGAGGCTGTTGCAGCAGTTGCTGCTGCTTACTTTCCATTGCTGTTGACAAAGAAGGCGTTTACCTATACGTGGAGAGAAATCCGCTACCTCGATCACACATCTGCTGTCTGTCAGAGCTTGACCTGATGTCAATTTCCAGACTGGTAGTGCCCACTCCCGAGACCCGGGACCCAGGACCCAGGACTTGGGACCCAGGAGCCCTGCCTCCTAGCTCCGCCTTGCCATCGCACGCGAGCAAAATGCTGATGCTAAACGTCGAGCAAAACGCCGTGCATGTGAAAATGGGCACCAAGAAAGGGCCACGTGACCACTACACAGCCTCGTTTGAGCAGCCACAACACCCGGCGCTGTCGCAAGTTGCCCTCTCTTCTCGTTTTCGGCGCTGCCGTCCGTTTCGCTCTCAATTTTTGTTTTGCAGAAGGGTTTTCGCTTTCCCGTTTTCTTGTTTGTGGTGGTGTCGCTCGCTGTTTGCTGTTTGTTTGGCTTTTTTAGCGTAACTTTCAAACACACTAATATACACGTTCAGCTGGTTCAGTTGCCCCCATAGACAATACCTTCTTAACTGTCCCATTTATCTTTCCTACTGTTTTACCAACTGTGTTCATTCTTTTATCTGCCACGCTCCTATTTCTGTCCCATACAGTCTTCTATTCGCTGAGCACTATTATCAAATCGAGTCAACCGATTTTGAAACTCTAACCAAGACAAACCTACGTTGATCTACACTGTCAGCACCTGTCCTCTAACTAAAGTCACTCATTAAACTTGAACTTGTCTACTTCATTTCTTGCTAGTCTCTAATCTTTTTCATATCTTCCTACTTTCAGCTTCAACATTATTCACCGTTTTTTTTGCTCATTGCCCTAGTTTCTCCAAACCATAATGTCTTTACCACTAATATCTCCCACAACTATTACATCTTCCAATAATATTACGACTATTCCATCTACTACCAACAACAGCTTAACCACTACTAATGGTGATCAACTGGTAATTTCATTTTCACTCCCTTACCAATGCTTCATCAAACCTCGTTCAACCCTTCATGAGTTTCTTATTCCCTCAGATTGGAGACATTCTTCTACTCTTTCAAATTCTTCAGGAGAAGATTTATCAAATAATCTCATTTTAGATTCTTTAGTAACTCTTTCTCTAACTGTGTCGAAACTAAATGAATCTTACTCTTCGTATGGTATTGCCATTCTACTCAACGATTCAAATATACAAAAACAACTTGCCAAAATCACTATCACCATCACTGGACCTCTCAATTATAAACATGAGATGAATGATATCAAATTATCGATTCTTCGAAACTATTCACAACTATTGATATCCCATATTAATCTTTCTCCAATCCATTTAGTCAATAATAACACTCAAATCAATATTGATTTACTCAATTTTATCAAAAATGTCTCTACTTTCAACAAATGCTCAATTTATGTCCAATCTTCAGTAGATCCTTCCTCACTTACTACAATTTTCACAATCTCCATTCTAGGTCCACGGGATATAGTCAAAGTAGTTGAAAATAAAATTAACCTCTTTTTGGATGATTTGAATCCTCAAATTTATTCAGATTATTTGGAACTCGAAAATTTATCGGTGTTACCATTGATTTGTGGAACTAATTTAGCATCTTTGAACAGAATGATCAATAAATCAAATGTTAATGTTTACTTACCAAATTTGCTACCTGAACTTTTCTATGTCAATTCTTTAGATATTGAGTCGAACAAACCTAAAATTTTTCTTACTGGTTTAAGATCTCAAGTTTTATTGGTTAAAAAATGGCTTAATGACATGATTACCAAGTTTACTAAGAATCCTTTCATAAAACAATTGACAATATTACCCACAAAAAGAGAATATTTAATCATTGATCAAATCAATAATGAACATCTCAGTTTTTTCGATAATTTGATGTACAACAATTCTTGTTATGTTTCAATTCCTCCGTTAGGTTTCAAATCTAATGATCTAGCTGGTGATATAGTTACCGTTCAAGGTAATTCAACTGAGGATGTAGAAAACTTAATCGATGAGTTCAGCAATAAAATATCAACTTATTATTCAGAGAAAGTTGAATTCTTTTTATCACAATCTTCATTCACTGTTGATATTAATACTCTTCTATCATTCAATGAGTCCTTATCTTTTAATTCTAATTGTTTAACAACTTGTACTAGAGTTAAGGATGATTTTACTTTTCAATTGATGGGGAGCTCTGATAGTATCAAATTAGCTACTAACCAGTTAAATCAGTTTGCTTCATTGTTGAAGCCCTCAATTCCTCCTTCAATTCATGTTCAATATCAAATAGAATTACCAAACAAAGAGAAGGATTTTATTGCAGGTAAAAAAGATGGTAAAATTATTAAAATTATCAATATGTCATCAGTTTTAATCAAATTATTACCTTTCAATGACTCAAACTTTATAGTAGAAATTTCAGCCAATGATTTGTTTGATTCATTACTTGGTCTCAATTTATTAGAAGATGAGTTGCCAACGATTTATAAATTTAATGTTCCAGAGTCTTTTCATAGACAAATAATTGGTGTTGGTGGTCAAACAATTCAAATAATTATGCGTAAATTTAACGTTTTCGTTAAATTTTCCAATTCTTTCGAATTGTCTGATAAATCTTTGGATGCACAACATTCTCTACAATCAACAAATTTTCAACAATCATTTATTAGGAAAAAAAATGTTATAATAAAATGCCCTTCCAAAAATAAATCGGAAATTCCTCTCGCTAAACTTGAATTGGAGAAGCTTGTTGAAAAAGTGAAGAAAAATAGCTATTCATGTACTGTTGTTAATTTATCTTTACAACAATGGAACCTATTAACGTCTTATGAATTCAACATGCTTTATAATATCAATAGGAAGAAACCCACAAATTTTATCACAGAACTTGAGAAGAAGACCAACACTTTTATCAATTATCCTTCTTTAAATACTATTTCTAATAACCAACAATTTGTTAAACTTGAAATATATGGTATTGAAAATAATTCCAAAACTTGCTCATCAGAATTAAATAAGATCATTCCATATTGTTTTCATTTCAAATTTGATAAAGATTTGAGATTTCTGGATTTAAATGAAATACTGAGAATTGATAAAACTAAAATCTTCCAATTAAATTCTTTCTCTACTCTACAACTTGTTTTCCTAAATAATGTGGTTGTACCGCTGAAATTACTATATAATATTGAAGTGGAAGTCAGAACAGTGTCACCAGAAACAGACTCCATTGTCCTTTATTATTACCCTCATGCATTTGGATTTCCATATAATGTTTCTACCAATAATGATAAAGAAAAGGAACGAGAAAGAGAAAGGGGCGAAAAGGAAAAGGATGACAGAGGTAGAGATAAGGAAAGATTATCAATTCAAGAACAGAGCCAAATTACTTCATCTGCTCAATTTGCTCAGGTGATTTCTGCGATGAACAAGTTTATAAATGAATGGTCTTTCCAACTGATTGTTTCAGAAATTTTAGATGCTGAATTCAACTTTAAAGACTTAGGTTATCGCCATGAGAGTAGTTCACCTTCAATGGGTCAAAATTTGCCCTCAGTTTCACCTCTTTCAATGGGAAAGCATATCTCTCCTCATAACCAACCAGCTAATGCTCAGTTTAATCAAAATCGTCATATTAATCAATATCAATATAATATGCAGCAGTCTCAACAACCACAGCAATCACAACAACATCAGTATCAAAAGCAGCAGCATCTGCAACAACAGCAACAGCAACAACAACAACAACAGCAGCAGCAGCAGCAGAAACCAGCACAGCATGACCAGCGATTACAATCGAATAACTTTGTCTCTTCTCATTCAAAGAGTATTTGGTGATACTCAAATTTACAATTCTTATATGCTTTATCAAATAATTATCCTTTCTTTCGTTAACTTTTCTGCACAACATGTTTATAGACATTTAATAATACCGATTTTATAGAAATTGCCTGTACTTACAAGTTACACTAATTTTTTGTGCAGATTGTCAAGCTTCTCTGATAGACCAACTGTATTTCCCTTGACAGTGTCTGCTTTTACTCTCGTTATAGACTGATCTAAAGGTTTTTGAGTTGTGTGACTATCCTCATTATTTTTATTGCTAATAGAATCAATCTTGTAGTTCTTACAAGAAAACTTCAGTTCGGGCTTGTGTGGTCTATGATTTAACCGAATTCTCATTTCATTTACTCCATAATCAAAGATAAAGTTGAGATGTGATTCACAATAATAACCTGGTCTTTGCTCAAAATGTAAGCCAACGGGTTCGTTCTCTACATCAAGCTGTAACGTAACCGTGTTAACTTCGTGCTGTGGTGCAATCCAGTCAAGAACTTTATCTTTCAAATTTGAAGAAAACGAAGAAGATGACATTAACGACGATTCTGACTGATGATGTATAACTTGGGGTTGTTTTTTATCGTTATTGAACCGTTTCAAAGCCTCTTTATCATCAATGCACCGATACTGCACATAATATTTTCCATTCTTCCACGATGAACTGTAAAATCTAAAATCAACTTGGCAAAGACGTAGAACGTGTAATATACGATTAACATAGTGAATCTCAAGCGATTTGGCAAGTTCTGACTTTCTTTCCTGTTCATAGTCTTTCTCTACTTTATTCTGTACCCAGATTGTATGTGGAATTGTGAACTCGTCGATTTTACAGCAATTATCAACTGTCAAGTCGGATTTCAATGCAATTCTGTAAACTTTCTGTAAAACTTGTTCAAAAGGAACAGCAACTGATACTTTAGTACGTTTTTTTTGTGTTACTTGAGTAGTGAAAACACTTACTTCATCATCTGTAATAAATTTTGAATCCGTTACACACCGTTGCCGTTTCTTATCATAAGTACGTCTATATTCTTTAAGTTTATTCCGACAAGGAATGCACGTTTTGTAAAGGGATAACTCTGATTCATCTGCATCTGTAACATTAACTTTTCTTATGGCCTTACAACGACTGCATTTCATTAATTTGGGCGTGTAAAAGATAACTTAATTGTTCACGGTTGAGGAAGCTCCTGAACAATCGATTTTTAAATTTGGAATAAGATGTCTATCGTTTTTTCATCAACACCAATTGCTGAACAACAACAACGACAATTTACAGCATAGACATACATGGATCATAAGACTCAATGTCTTCTTCATTACTTCTTCCTAATCCATGCTTACTAGGGATTCTATTCACGATTTCTACACACGATGGAAATCATCTTTTGTTTCATTATCCACCAAGGCCAAATGAGTTCGGTTTCCAAGCTACACCACTTGACATCAATGGATCACTCAGTGAAGCTGAATTGAACGATTCAATTGATGAAGAGTTTGAAGATTATGACTCTCTTGATGATCAGGATGAAGATGGCAATTTGAAAGCGATGAAAGATGATGACAGTGAAGACATGATTGACTCTGATTCCGATATAGAAAACGTGTTTTCTGATGAATTTGATAATAGTGATATTGGAAGTTCAGACAATAATAGAAGTCAAAGGAGTCTTAGCGGGAGTACAGAAAGTTCTATGGATGCTACTGGTTGGCATAATCATCATCGTTCATCATCTTCATCGAATAATAAATATCAATCAGGTAGAGATCTACTTGAACTGGTTTACGAGTTGGACCAACGCAAGAAGAAACGGAAACAGAAGAAAAAGAGACTCAAAAGAAGGCTTAAGAAAGAGATTGAGGAGGTACGATCTGAAAAATCTATGAAATCTTCTGGTGATCCATCACATGGCAAGGAAACTTCTAATATTGAAAATTCAAATGAAATTTCAAATACTTCAAAACAAAAGGAACATAGAATTCATAAAATATTTTCATTTGATACAGATTTTATTAGTGATCTAGCCACACCTCCAAAATCCTTATGTAATACAAGGTTTGAATTGACCGTCGAAGATATGGTATTTCTAGGTTTACCAATCCATGTTAATGATGACGGATCTTGGAGAGTCTCAAAAAAGTCTAGACGTGCTCGTAGCAAAAGTGTTTCTACAGCTCAAAGGTCAAGGAAAAAATCTATAGCCGAAGATGTTATACCTCAGTCATGGAATGTTGCTGAACAGAATAATTCCCAAGGTAATGAGGATGAAGAAAACAGGGAGAACCTTGTGAATTCACACAAGAATAGTCAAGAAGGAAATAATGATGCTAATAACAATGCAGACAGTAATTGCGATGTTCCTAGAAACAACAACCACGACAACACAATGTATCAGTTCAATATGCTGTTTGTGATGAACCCACCAGTCGTTGAATACAATCATCGAATAGATGAGATGTTCCACTACATTATCAGTAGAATCTCTCTTTTGTTGAGATATGAACAACAGAAAAGTAACTATGTGTGGGAGGAAGCGCAAACGATAATGAAGCTAAGAGAAGAATTGAAATTTTTATCCATCAAACAGCAATGGAAAACTCTAATCGAAAAGTCCTCTTTGTGCAAACTAATATATGATACTTATAATTCTGTATCAAAATCTGAAATTGTCAATGTTGAGATAAATGGCAAGCTTAATTCGTTCCAAATACCCATCAAAAAGGAATTTGCATCACTACCTCCTAGCTATGTCAATTTGCCTGAGGCATCAACTTTATCTTCAATCTCGCCATTCAGTCAACATAGTATCCACGACAATGGCTCATCCTTAGATGATACGATGCATTTATATGCATTGATCTTACTTGATGATACAGAAACAATCATCAAAGATATCAAAGCGGAGAAAGATTCTCTTATTGCAACGTTTATCAGGATGATAAAACCAAATGAATCTTTGCTCAGATTGTCAGTTTTGAGTGGCTTGAACATTCAGGAAGTCAAGATGTTTGCCAACCATTTGGTGTATTGGCGACGTGCAATAGCCATTTTACCTTTAACTTCTCGAAATATTTATGTTCCTTCTCCTATTGCACCTATTTCCAAAATATACGATGATGCACCTAGATTCAATACAATTTTCCCAAGCTTACCAAGTCTTCCCACTTTTCTGTCAATGATCTCCGAAAACTCCACGAATAAGCCCAAAAGTATTGGGAATATCATACCAAGTAAGGATCATCGTGATTTGTACATGGATGCTGTTAGTTGGTTGTTGAAGAATGGTTATATTATACAGCTCTACACTTTTATCTACGTTAAGATCCCAAAGGAAATAAAGATTCAAGTCGCTGAGGAGATAGAGATTGAGATGAAGAAGAAACAAGAAATGAAGAAAAAGAACATTCTTTTCAATCATTCAGATCAGCAGCAAGCTGCTAAAGAAGATACACTACTTATGCCTAGTTTGTCAGCTAATTCGTTCAAAAAATATAAAAATCCTTTAAAGGAAGATAGTATTGTTGACGCTTTAGATTCCACTAATACTGACAATAGTAATATAAAAACTAATGAGTTTGAGGAGACTATATTTGAAAGTGAGTACAACAAATCCATTTCAGTTATTGAAAATGATGGAAATGAGGATAAGAACATGAAAATGGGCAAAAGCCTCAACAATAACAGCACGAGTAGTAGTTGCGAAGGTACTAATATCAATACCAGTGATGGCAATAACATTGATAGTAGCAACAACAAGATTAACAATTTTGCCAGGAGCAATAATAACACAGACAAAAATACCGACGAAAAAAGCAATTATGGAAACGAAGATCAGTTTGATGCTGAATACAATTTAGAAGAGCAGGGTACCAAAAATAACAAGGATACACATGGTAAAGATAACGGGGACAATGAAGTTGACCAGGGCAGCATAGATAACCAGGACAAAGAGCGCCAAGTTAACCACAATATGAGTAAGAATAATGGCATTGACAATAACGAGAACTTCAACAAGTATTTACTCAACGACTCAGCTCCTCGTATTCAATTTGTTGAGGAAGAAGAAGAAGATACAATTTTACTTGAACCAGAATCTTGCTCTGCTCTTGAAAGGAGATGGATTGCTGCTGCTGTTCTGAAGTCCGGGGCTGGCCCTACAGAAACCAGAGTTTTCTACAGAGTGCTCAAACACTTGAATGGAAGAACAGCGCAAGAGACATTCCTGATGATGGAAGGGATCGGCAGATCCGACATGAAAAAAATGCTGGATGTGCTCTCCGAATACCTTATTGTAGTTAGGCACTGGTAGCACGATATTGTGCCCTATTTACATGTATTGTAGAGATGAACAGAGCACAATGACGACATTTATTGAAATGTGTCTCCGAGCTTTGCTTTTTTTTTTTTTAGTTCCAGTTTTGTAAAAGCCGCAAACGAAATGTTGATTTTTCATTCTCGCTTACTCGAAATTCGATCCTTGTTTACTGCTGATAGCTTTTGTTTGTGCCGTTCAGCATTTATTGAACTGATCGCTAGAAGAAGAGATAAGATTCTTATCAACTGTTGCTGCTACGGTCTGTCTTTATTCAATTTTGTATACCCTGAAAGGCCTCTGGTTATAACAAAAGAATGTCAGAGACTTCTATAAATCGCACAAGCATCGCCAGAGGTGCAACCGGGGCTCTTCAGCAGATTGGAAAGTCAATGTATCGTATTCGCAAGCTTTTTCAAACAAACTCTTCATATGTGAAGGTGATGTTTCTACTTGCGGTACTGCAGACTATTGCTTTAGCATTTTTCACCAGGGGCTTCCTTCTTTCAAGAAACGTTCTGCCTGATTTGGCCACTTGTGAGTCTCAATATCCATTGACAAATTCCGACACATGTTTTCATCCATATCATTTCAAAAAAGCAGTTATTCTCGTTGTTGATGCTTTGCGCTTTGATTTCACAATCCCCATTGGAGATGTTGACGAATTTTCACGAGACCATTTCTATCATAACCATTTCAATGTGTTTTATGACACTTTTGTCAACCAGCCAGACAATTCTATATTGTTGAAATTTATTGCTGACCCTCCAACTACAACTCTGCAAAGACTTAAGGGTTTGACCACTGGCTCTTTACCTACGTTTATAGATGCTGGCTCAAATTTTGATGGTGACACAATTACAGAAGATAATCTATTAAGTCAGCTTTATTATCATAATAAATCCGTAGCTTTTGTTGGTGACGATACATGGGATGCTTTATTCAAGCCGTTTCTCAATCAAAATTTATCATATCCTTATGACTCTTTGAATGTTTGGGATTTACATTCAGTCGACAATGGTGTTATTGAACATATTTTTCCTTTATTAGAGAGTGAAAATCAAACAAAATGGGACGTACTCATAGGCCACTTTCTTGGTGTTGATCATTGCGGGCATAGATACGGGCCTGAGCATTTTGCGATGAAAAGTAAGCTGGAACAACTGAATGATGTTATCGTAGATGTGATGAAAAAAATCTCTGATGATACCCTCCTCGTGGTTTTTGGTGATCATGGTATGGATTCAACTGGTAACCATGGTGGTGAATCGGATGACGAGGTTGAGGCAGCTCTTTTCCTGTATTCTAAGAAGAAACATTTCAAGCATCTGGGAGCTGATTCTTACGATATAAGCGAGAATGGCAAACATTATAGAAGTGTCAATCAAATTGATATAACTCCTACTTTGGCTTTACTACTTGGAATTCCAATACCTTTTAATAATTTAGGGTCTCCAATCACAGAAGCATTTCTTAGAGAAAAAGAAACATATTTGATGGCCGAAAAATTGACATCGGCACAAATACATAACTATAGAATGTCATCTAGTGAGCTGAAAGATGACGATGAAGTTAATTCTTATTATGAGAAAATGCCAATGGATATGATTGACTTTCATATACGATATCAAGATCTATCACTAAAAAAATGCAAGGAGAAATGGGCCAATTTTGATGACCTTAACATCTGGATTGGTATCATTTTACTCATTCTGTCGCTAATAGTTGTTGTTGCATATTCAAAACTTGTTCCTTCAGTTGTAGTCTCTCAGCTCAACCACCAATGCTTTCTTGCATCTTTAATACTAATGTCTGTTTATTGTGTCCTTACTGCTTCCTTCACGATAGTTTTCAAACCTAAAGGTTTACCTTTCAAGTGGTCTTTATTGTTAGGTTCAGCATTGGGTATTGCAAATGGTATTCTTGCTCCAATAATGGATAGATATTCTGTTTTTTGGTTGATTCTTCAAGTGAAAGAGAATTTGGTTCAAAACGGATGGACATATACTGGTATGGTTATTATTTTACTTCATTCTGTTATTTTTGCATCAAATTCATTTGTAATATGGGAAGATAAAATTGTATCTTTTTGGCTTGTTACTTTTGGTTTTCTTGCATTCTTTAAGTCATTTCAGCAAACAGATAAACACAAGAAAATTGCTGGAGCTTACCATTCATTGATGTTTATGATTCTATCTAGAATTGTATCCTTTATCACTATATGTAGAGAGGAACAGGGTGCTAAATGTGAATCAAATTTCAGAATCACTAAATGGTCAATTTTGGCCTTGTACATTTCAGCTCTTCTTTTACCAATCATCATCAAAAATTTCTTCAAAATTTCATATTCTTATCAAGGACCAGCTTCAGCTTGGATCTCCATTGGTCTTCGCACAGTATTGTTCATGATTGCAATACTTTGGACATTAGAATATGTTGAGAACGATAATTTCTTTAATGAATCATTTGATCTACCTCTCATTGCTTTGAAAACTTTTCGTATAACAATTGGTAGAATTGTTTTGGGTATTTCAATGTTTGCAGCAAACTTTGGTTGGAATGCCGGACCATTATGTATCAGAGTAGAACTGGAGCAACATGAAGTTGCAGTTTCCAATGAAAAGACAAGAAGTCAAAACAGCCAAATGCAAGTTGTTAAAACTGCTAAAATTATAGGCTACAACAATGTCTATGGCTCCTCTTACTTTTTATTTTTTATCAATATTCTTTGCTGTGTCTTGGTTGTTTGCAAACCTCTTGGAGGTGTTTCCATTTTCTTTTTTGTTAACCAACTCCTTACATTATTAGAACTAGTTGATATACTCAATATAAGGACAAACCTCATATCTGCAGTTGTCTTATGTCTTTTAGGTTATCAACATTTTTTCACAACCGGCCACCAGGCAACATTACAATCTATTCAATGGGAGATTGGTTTTATGTTTACTGAAACAATCACTTTCCCTATAACCCATTTAGGTATTTTATTGAATACATTAGGGTCCTTCATACTTGTGTGTGTTGCTGTACCTTTATTGACCTTATGGAAAATACCTCCAACAAATAAGCCTGTTGCACTAAGTTCAAAAATTGCTGAGAATGCAATGACAATGCTGATTTACCAAACTTGTCTGACTATTATGACTTTGATAATGACTAACAACTTCCGCCGACATTTGATGGTATGGAAGATTTTTGCACCAAGATTCATGCTCAATGCTTTGATTTTGTGTCTGATGAATGTGGTGCTTACATTTGTCTCGGTTGGTTATGCCAGCTATAAGGTTGTATCTAGATGGTACGATGTTTATGGTGGAGCATAGTACTGCTACAAATCAAATCTCAATCTTTATAAACATTCCTTAATATACATTCTGTAATTTACTAATTGAAAAACATTTCATTGCTTAATGAACCAAAAGCGTCGTCCTCATCTCCAGCATCGAAGTCAGTCCCATACAACATGTTGTTATCAAAATCATAAGTAGCTGCATCTGGTTCAGATTTCTCATCTTCATGTTTTGGTTCCTCAGAAACTTGAAATTCGGAGGATACGGTTTCCTTAACTGGACCAGTTTGTGCTTGTTCCTTAAATATCTTCATCTTTTCATACTCTTCCTTTGATATTTCTGTTCTAATGGTATCGAATTGGTCCGTCTGAAAACGTCTATATACTTCCATATCAACAAATCTCATATGGAGCTTTTCACTAACTGCTGATTCTATGTCATCAAGTATCTTGCCAAACGAGTCAACATGTTCGGCAGTGAAACTAGAAAACTCTTGATCAAGTTGTCTGATTTTGTCGATAGTATAGTTGTATGTTCCTCCCACACTAGCAAGTTTCCCAGCCTCTGACTCAAGCTTTGAAATTTCCCGAGTTAATGTTTGGTCTAACAATCTCATCGTTTGTAGGTCTCCAAGATAAAAATCATTAACAGATTTCATTCTAATCCGTGTATTAATATAAGCGTCAATCAAACGATTTTCTCTTTCTGAAGGCTTTCGAACTGTTTCTTGGTACCCTTCAAATTCAGGATCATAATCACTAAGGTTGTCATCTTGTATATCTTCTACAGAGTTGATTTCTTTGACTTTGTCTTCCAACGTTTCCGGTTCTCCACAATCCTCAATATCAACACTTCGATCTTTTATATCTTTCAGCAATGCTTCTTTTTTAGAATTCCATAGCTCTCCATCAATTACAGGAGTAGGAAACAAACTTGGTGGTATGATTTTCGGTACAGGTATAGGCTTCATTAGTATATTGTCTAAAAGATCAAAATTAGTCTGAAATTTTCGAAAGAAATGTTTCCTAGGAAAATACATGTCCACTTCATCGTTCATCATATTAGCCTTTATAGGGTCTATAGGTGGAAGAGGAAACTTAAAGGCAGGATTTTTACCTATATTAATATTTTCGGGTAAGCTGTACATCGAGCTCTTTAATGACGGATCAAAATAAAAGTCATCTATACTTTGGGGCACATTTCCATTCGTTGAACTATCAGTATAATGGTCTGACTTATGTGAGGTCCTTTTCTGTTTCTTAGACTTATGAGTTGCAGCCATCTTGTCTTCTTATCCTGATTAACAAAAACTGTATTATCTGAACAAACTGGCTGTAATCACTTTTCACCAAAAAGCGCTGCTCTATAAACAAACAAGTTTAATAAACTCCCTCCCCCTTGTTCAATAATCAATATAAGCACGCGTTTACCATGACTAGCAAAGAGATAATAGCCAACTACTTAGATAAAGATTTATTTGACGCAATCGGTGAAAACAGTATCAGAAAAATCATAAATACCGAAACACGTAACAGGCTGTCTGAAACAGAAGTGCAACTGCTTTCACTGATCCTTCAACGAAAACACGATATGACTTCAATGGCACGTGTACGAAGAGATGTTTCAAATGCGGAATTCAAACATGTTGTACTTTCCGAAGACTTTAATAGTCCTGCTATTTCAGATGAACAGATCTTTGACTTTATACAAAAGCTAGAAAAATTGAATGATATACTGGAGCATAAGGTTGAAAGTCTGAAAGAGCAAAGAGCTCATAATGTTGACAACTTGACTGCTTTAGTGAGTAGCAATAAATCGAGGGATGATGTGCAGCTGAAATACAAAACTGTAACAAATGATATCCATAACTTCATAAACAAATCTACTTAAATATAAAGATCCTTGTCCATATCTTTCACACGCTTACAAAGTTCTTCGTCCAAATACTGGTAAGATTCATACTTCCAATTCAAGGAGCACGAAATGTGAATCATTTCTCCTTTGCCACTATCCTTGCCTATTCCTCCAGTTAACGATGATGATTTCAAATATACCAGTTGTGCAATTCTTGAATGCACCAAAGCCATGGCGCACATTGTGCAAGGTTCATGTGATGTGTACACATGATAGTTCAAACAGAGATAGTTGTTAGTAGATCGATCGTTTTCTTTTTTCTGTTTTCGTCGTTCTACTTCTTTAGCTGCAATCTCAGATATACAGCTCATCACACTATGCGCAATGGGGTCTTTTTCAGACCGTGTATCAAAACTTATTGATTTTACTTCATCTTTTTTAGGATCCACAAAAATAGTCACAATAGGACTTTTGGAATCATTCCTAGTTGACAATTCCACAATCATTTTCATGTACTTGTCGATAATTCCTATGTTAATTGATTTGTATAATTCATTCATTTCTTGCACCATCGGATTACCTTTCCATAACAATGGCCAGTATTTCTCACTCCAAAGCTTGTTTTCATTTTTATCCATAGGCTTGTTTAACGGGATTTTTTGAGTTGATAATGTGAAATTACTTGATACATTTTCTTTGATAATACTTTCGAGATTAGCCCTATCCCATATTCGACCATGCTCATCCTGAATCGGACAAAGTAAAACCTTCAAAAACTCTTTGCCTTCCTTGTCTTTGATTTTAAACATTCTTTTGAGATTCTTCAATTGCTCCGATGTATACGGGAATTCATTTTTAATAATTTTCAACAACTTTTGCGAGTCTTGTGGATTGATTTGACATATCCAAAATTCTTCTAATATAGGCTTTACTTCTATCAAGTCTGGTATTTGTCTTTGTAATCTGTTATGAAATATCCCAGATTGGTAATCGATATACATTGATTACAAATATTGCAAAATGTCTTGAAAGGAACATCAGTAAAAAAAATCTGAAAAAAATTGTTTAACTTATCTAGGACTGCGCCAGCAAGACTCCGCCGCAAGTAATCAATAATTAAGAAGCCTCAATGCACTCACAATGCAATCCCAAACGCAACTATTGGTCGACTTTCTTTCATTTAAGTACTCCTTCAATAATCCATCTTCTTTTATTGAGTATGAAGGAGGTCTTCGTTATAGTGAATTGATGCACGTGCTCTATAACATTGAGATCAAAATCAATGATGAACAAAAGCCAATTCCTCAAATTTTGGCATTTAAAATTGGTGAATGCAATCACGATGATTGTATGAATCTAATTTTACAATATTTTAGTGAAAGAAAAGTTAACAATGTCTTGACATTGGGGATCACAAATTTTTCAGAAGTGCCTGAATTTAAGGGTTTTAATTCCACAATCCAGTTCCTCAAAACAAAGCCTTTTGAGATAATTAAACTTGCGATAGGGGGTGAAAAGTATTTGGATTTATTTCTGAACACAACTGCTGTGTGGAAACCCTCAAATCTCGTCATATGGGGTCCATATTCACCTACAATTTTTCAAGAAAAACAAAAAACAAATCTAATATCTGTTCGTTACATGTTATACAAATTTGGGGATGGTATACGTAAAAGTGTACCAATAACAGACAATTCATGGAACCTCTTGAGACAGATTGTATCTGATTTAGATTCTCACAATCGGATTCATGATCCCCCAAGGCGATATCGAAAAGCATTCAAATTAGTCAAAACTTTGATTCGAAATTATGAGAAGGTCAATTTTGAAATCCCTTACATAGTTGACAACATATGTAAAGAACCTACTGATGTTAAGTTAAATCAAATATCATCGTTGAGTGTAAAGAAAACCGAAATCATTAGTTTAGTTCATACACTGGTCTATAAAATAATTCCTCTTGAGATGTTTGGTACCACATCGAACCGCACTAGACTAATGCGATTCATTCCTAAGTTAATAAACAGTTCAATATTTTCTACTATAAAGGCTGATTCTGTTCTAAAAAATGTTAAATTGAATGACGTTCCATGGATCAAACCTAGAATCACATCAAAAATGACAAAGAATGAATTTTTAACTGCCAGAAAAATGTTCTCAGCCTTTACTTTATGGCTCTTCAATAACTTTATTTGTAAGTTTGTCGGAAGTTTTTTTTATGTTACACATGCTTCACAAGATCAGAGGCTAATGTTTTATAAGCACCATATTTGGAAAAGAATCACAAAACGGTACTTATCTAAGTACTTTTCTGAACACCTCTCAAATTACCCTGATACATTCAACTCTTTTGATTCATTTTCTAAAAACAAAGATTATATCGGAAGAATGTCATTACATCCAAAGAAAAACAATTTTCGTTTGATTGTTAAACCTTTCAAAGGACCTTATGAAGATCGAGTGTCCTTTTTAACTTACCAAAAACGCTTGATAAGGCCTGTTAATTGTATTCTGAACACAATTAGGGACAACAATGACTGTGTTTCCGTTTTTGATATTGTTGATAAAATATACGGCTTCAAGGAGAAATTACTCAATTTGCACGGTGGTAAGTTACCTGCTATATATGCTTTCAAATTTGATGCAAAGAATGCGTATGACTCCTTACCTCACGACTTGATTGAAAAAATTGTAACAGAAAAGCTTCAGAGCTTTACTAAAGGGAATAATATTTACGTTCAGCTTTTTCATGACTATGGAAATAATGGAATTTTGAGGAACAGAAATCATCTAGTCGCTGATTCTATTGAGCAGCTAAACATTTACCAAAATAATTTTTTCAATAAAACCAAACTATTGGTTGATACCCATGAAACCTTTTGTTTTACTAAAAATCAGATTATTCAATTTGTAAAAACACAATACAAGAATACATGCATCCACACGCACTCAAGGTCATACTTCAGAAATATTGGTGTATTTCAGGGTTTCCCTCTATCGGGGACACTTTTCAATATTGTTTATGATTCTTTGGTAACAGAGTTATACAATTTAGTAGGAGATGATTCTGAAGTTGTGATAATTAGATTAGTTGATGATTTTTTAGTTTTCAGTACAAATGAAAAGATAGTTTTGAAATTGAAAAAGCTGACCTCAAGAGTTCTTACCAAATATAATCTGAAAACAAATAGATTAAAAACTGAAATCTCAAAATCAATGATATCTTTTACTGGACTTTCAATTGATGTTGAAAATCTGATATGTTTCAAGGATGTAAGTGTTTATAATAATGCACCGTTGCTTACTTCATCATTTTCTAAGCTTTACTCTCAGTTATTCTGTTATGGTAAAATATGGATACGGCATTCATCTCTATTTGATTCTTCTCCCACAAAAAGTGGCATCAATGGTGCAAAGTTGAATTTTTCTGCTTTATTAAAGTCATTGATTTACAAATTTACCAATTCTTTCAAACTCTCAAGGCACAAACGAGATTTCAGACTGAATGTGTTTAGGAATTTTATAGAGCGGCTAGTTTCTTTTTTATCAAAAAAGGTTGGTATATGCTTTACTAAGTCTCACTTCCATAAATTTTGGAAAATGGTTTTGAAAATACTATTCTATAAAAATATTATACATAGAAGGAGAAGAATCAAATGATTCCCATTGTATTTTTGAAGTTTTCTAGGTCTTTTTCCTGTCTCAACTTCTCTAACTCCGAAATACTCATGGCTCCTTTTCTCAACTTCTCATTACTCACAAAATCATCAAGCTCCTCCTTGAATTCATCTTTCAATCTCAACTCCTTTTCCATTTCTCGTACACGCTCTGCTTTTAAAATCGCTTCTACTCTTTCTTCATGGTTTGGTACAATTCCATCCACTTCTGCCATAACTAACTTAGAAGCATCCCACGGTGATATGGTAGGATCTGGTATCGGTAGTTTAGTTTTGTATATCAGTGAGCCCTTTTCTAATTGCTTTGCACATGAGACTATTAGGTCAAATGTCTCTTCTGCTGATTGATAATCTTGTTCAAGAAGCCCGATAATTTCTTCTTGTGCTTTGAAAAATCTTTGATCAGCTGCAATAGTTGCCATCTGCTTAGTCCATATGTTAGACAAATTCTTTCGTTCAATCTTCGTAAAATCAGTAAACTTTTTCAGATCTTCTTTTGTCTTTTTCATTTCCTTTGATAAATGCTCAAGCTGTTTTGGTGATGGTTTTATATTATGCTTTGTAATATCACGTTTCATAAACTCAATAACATCTTGTAAATCGTCTAGCTTTTCAACCAAAGATTCACACCCTTCACTAACTTTGCTTTTGCAATCTTTGACATATGTATTTTCTGTTAAATTTGGCAAAATCATACCAGACTCTTGAAACTTCTCAATATTTCCAATAGTAGCCTTTACAATATTTATCAAATTTTGCGAGGCTCGACTTTGATGTATTTTCACTTTCTTTAGCTGTTCGCTCAATTCATCGATCAGCCTTTGTTGTTCTTGCGTTTGCTCCAATTTTTTCTTGAAATCACTTTCGTAATCTGTACCAACCACATTATTTTTAACAGTTTTAGAAGGTGTTGTTTTGGTTAGAGAGGTTTGGTACAACTGCAATTCCTCGAATTTCTTATAAATTCTATCTTCCATATTGATCATATCATTCTTTATACTATTCATTTGCATTTCCATGTAAGTAACAATTGCTGCTTGAAGATCAGATTTTTCTAGAGATATTATTGATCCATATTTAACATCCTTAATATCCTCAAGCTCATAAGCCACAGAGTTGACATTATCTTGAATATAAAATTTAGGGAACGGAGAAATACCGGGTGGTGTATAGTTGAATTTCTGTGTGAACAAGAGTTTGAGGGTAGCAATGGTAACGGGTAGTTTTATCTGTACTTTCTTGGTTCTTTCTTTATATTTCAAAAATATTTCTGTTTCTTCGCTTTCCTTGATCCCAGTTAGTTTTGAACTCAAAGTAGACGTTCTAATTCCACCTGTCAATTGGTTTGTAGTGTGTTGTATGATCCTTTTCTTTGTTTCGTTTTCCTCGCCGTCTATGTTTTCATTACTTGTACCAGTTATATCGTTTGAGGTTATCACAGTATAATCAGCTGGTAAAACAACTTTACTCTTTTTTGAGTCTTCAGTATCATTGGAAGTTTCACGAGTACCAGTTGCATCAGTTTCAAATAAATCTGATGAATGTTTCGCCTTCTCTAAATCCTCTGCAGTGATATCTGGGCTCAAATCATTGTATAGTGGTGTTTTTGGAATACCAATGGGATTGAAAATATTTCCCGATTTCGGGGATTGCATCGATATTATACTTGATGTTTGATAAGCGGAATATCTTTTCGAAGCTCTACGTTTGAGTTCTGTGTTATTCTGTAGTCTAGTTATAGCGTCCTTTGAAGGTATCCGATTAACATCTTGGGTGGAGCTTGAATTATTATTGGAGGTATTTGCTACAGAATCATCTACGGGTTTCAATGAAGACAGTGATGAAGATGCTGATAATGATCCGCTAAGTTTCTTATTCTCAAGCCTAGTGACTTCTCCCTGCATATCTTTGATCATTTTCATCAAATTTGCTATTGCGTCCCCGATTTGTGGTAAAAAAGTATCAAGAGAGTCTGCTGATGGTTCAGATGTTAGTGAGGTTTCCAATATTGTCCTTACTATCGATGGTATATCTGACATTTTTGAAACATCCACACCTAAGTGTATGTAGGACTTTTTCAAAACTTTGAAAGAGTCACCAAACTTAACAAACTTATTCGATATATCTGCAACAGTAGCTTTTCTCTCAGACCATAAAGTCAAAGTTTGTAGCATTGCCTTCGTAGCTGTCAAGAGATGACTGGTGGCTGTCGCAACGGATGGAACATGCTGTGATCATGGTTCAACTGTTAGTATTTTCTAGTTCAAAGGACATTCAGTTTTTAAGTCGACATACGCTTTTTTTTCTTACAGGACTATTTCGTTCCATATTAGCTGAAACTTCAGGCATTGGTGAAAGCTCAACTTGTTCTGCAACAGAAATTGAATATTAGAGATTGACTGAACATAGCATTAGTTTGTAATGAATATGCTAAAGTTGATATTTCCAAAAAACCCGTTGCCGCGCCACAAATTACCACTGAACCAATATTTTTGGGTGTAATTTATAGGAACGTTGAGTTGCATTAATCATGACTTATAACTACCAGTACAATCATCGCAAACATTCTAGTATTTATGAATGAAAAGGAAGAAGTTGGTGATTCTCAATCCGATGACGGGTTACAGTTTTCTATTACATGGGAAGAGGTGGAGAAAGAAAAGAGCGTTTTGACGCGTAAGGAGAAACTTCTGAACAAGCTACACAAAGACCTTCAACCATTGACCAATGAGTTTAAAAGTAAGCCCGTTTCTAAAACGCGAAATAGTTCATTTCAAAAGAATAATCAGTTTACAGTAGTAGCCGCTGAATTTCTACATTTAAGTTCTAAAACAGAATTGAATCGACTTTTTGAGAATGGTTTTACTAAAGAAGAAATCGAAGCCATGCTAGAAAATAAATACCAAGAAAAGAAGGACTTTTTCACTGATGCAGGTGTAAAACATCATAAATTCAAAAGGAAGAGTTTTGAATCCTGGAGGAGTATGAGCAATTCAACGCATATCACAACAAATACTTTTATGTCAGAAGAAGAATTATTCACACAATTAACCAAAAGTCAGCAATCGCAGCTAAGGAAGATTAACCAAACTCCTTTAGATCGATTTCAAATTAGTGGAACCACAAAATATACTGCTTCGAAGCATAACATTGAAAGTTCGATACGACTAGAAAATGGACTTCTCGACAATAACACAAATAATCTTACTCTACTACGCCCCACACCAGTGAGCAGCAAACCTAATCATGACATCCGTCAAAAATCACAATTTGATATTCCATCTGATATTTTGTCGTCTCCTATAAACTCAAGGTTTATCCAAGAGCACCATGAAGTTCCGAATGCTGACAAAAAGGTCAATTTGGGGCAAATATCTCCAAAGATTGCCTCATCCGCTAACATAACCGGAAATTCAAAACCTCCTATCAGCTCCTCGCCTTTATATAATGAATCGAATGCATCAATTTTAGGGCAAAACAGATTTGGTACTGTTGATGTGACTGCCGATGATTTATTTACAAGCCATCCTAAAAGTCATTTTTCGGTTACTGATAACATCGAACCAGAACCAAATAGCAATGTAGCTGATGAGTTTTTAGTGCCGAATGGCAACAGCGAAATAGTCAATCTTATTTCATCGCCGAGCAGTACCATAAATTCTGTTGCCGATACTGTAATGACTGGCGTAAAGAGAAGTTTACGCCAAAGAAACATTATAAATCGAAATCCTTACTTGGTTGATCGAGCTCAATTTTATGGTCTGGCAACCACAGATGAACTTCTACATATGGAGGAGCAAGGATATACTGAGTCTGATATTATGCAGCATCTAGAGAACCAGTATCAAAAAAATAGAAAAAATCACTTTACAGGATACAAGACATTTTTTGAAATCATCAATAACAAAGAAACAGCTAAAGAAGATCCCGATACACAGAACTTTACTCCCATCGCATCTGATGATGATGATACTGATTACTCAATAGAAGATCATGTAGATGAGTTTTACGATCACGAGATAGCTGAAGAAGACCAGAACAATGATTCTTTACCTTCTGAAAGCCGACATTTTGAAACGGAAAAGGACATTTCTGATGATTTTGATCTCAGTAAAGAAAGTTCTCGTGGAGAAGTTGCTGATTTTGCAAAAAGTAGCTCTGGTCATAGAATTGAACTGAAGAGGAAAAATAGTCCTGTCAAAGAAAACAGAAAAGTGAATGAAGGACGTGAGAAAAAGGTGAAGGGATTGAAAAGAGCCAATTTTGCTGTTCCCAGACAACAACACTTGGCGTTTGAGAAACCTTGCTCTTTTGATTTTTTGACTTTATCTGATGATGAAACAAATCCGATTTCATCAATGTCTTTGAAGCATTCAGTTACTGAGACTCACGATAATTGTGTCTCTTCTAGAAAAGAATCGACATATGCAAAAAAGCTAAAAAATACAAATCAAGTATCCAATGATCGACCGCAGTTTGATTATCTTTCTAAGATCGGCTTAAATGTTCGAGGAAAAGACTCTGTCCGAAACACGAATAAGCTTAAAAGGAAGCCAAATGACCAGATTAATCAGCATAGAGAGCCGAAAAAGATGAAGTCGGGACATTTAAGTCATGGGGTTGTAGGTCATGTGGATGCACCCATTGAAGATGACAATTTTGTTCTTTCTCGAAAGCCAATAACAAGTACAATTCAACTTGAAGGAAAAGAAAAAACCGTTGTTAAGTCAGTTCAGTATGAAAAAACGACTTTGTTTGACATTGAAAATGCAAAGGGAACGATACAAAGGTTGGAAAAATTGGACAATGTTCCTGAAGTTTCAATATCAATAAATGAAGAACAAAGGATCTTTGTTCTTTGGAAAAATCTTGGAAACGATGATGATGTTGAAAAGAAGAGGCTCTCATTTATTTTACAATTGAAAGTATCCGACTATAAATCATTCTCATTTTCTGACAAGTTTACAAACTCACCATTGGTTTTGAGGAATTTGAATACTAAGGAAAGCTTTTACAGAAAAAAACCTATAACCTTGACATTTTTAGGCTCTTCATTGTTGTTTGAGATCCCTTTGAAACAGGACACCATGTCAAAAATAAATGCTTTTCTAAGTCTATTGAGCGGCTCGATTAAGGAGAAAAAAATAGATAAACATAATTTGAAAGAAACCAGGAAATCATTGATTCATCTGATGATGGTAATTTCAAACATTAATTATGATTGCCCAGAAATTATAGAAAATATTGGTTTGGAGATTAATCATTTCTTGAATAATTTCAAAAAATTTCACGTTGAGAAGATTCTATTTTGCAACATATCCATTTTTTTTCTTTTATATGTCAAAATAATTTTGAAGCATTTGAGTCCTACATCTACTTTTTATTCCAGTTACCTACACGCACAAAATTGGTTAGAAATGAAGTTTGTTTCTAATTTTCTCAAAATTCCTTTTGAGGACGTTTTTGTCATGAAAAAACCACTTATATTATCCACTCTCGTTTTATTCATGAAATGCTGGAAATTCAATTCCAATTTTAAACTTGAAGACTTGGATGTTTCAGATCTGGATGTTTTAAACACTATAAATTTCATCTATTTTACCAGCTCTTCTGAAATTCCCATGCAGAATTGGGAGTTAATCTTCAAGCTTCTGAATTATTATGCGGATTTCAAATCAACAAATAGCTATGATATTTCAAATATTAAAGCAGTGTTTATTGCAACTCATAAATTTAGCACAGAATTCAAATGGAGCTTAACAGGGGATTTGATTGTAAAAATGTTTAGAGTTTTGGCTGAGAGAAAGTTTGAAAATATGGGGACACTTTCGATTCCAAAAGCTACGCTATACCCCACCTCTGTAGCAAGCGTGGGCTTGACTATGGAAGATGGATGTTTGGATATTTATTTCAAAGTACTGCAACTTTATGCGAACCAGTATATGTCAGCAAATATCACATCCGTTGTTGAGAGATTGATACCTGTTAGGTCAACATATGAATATAGTGATATACAATTACAAAATAGAGCTAAAGTTTTACTCATGATGTCACACATTTTTGATCAAGATCTGTTATCAGGTTTAGAATCGATACTTATGGATATGATTAGGATGAACACGTTATACTCAATACGTGCTTCATTAGGATTACTGAAAAGTATCGTACAACAAACATCACGTAAACCATTTACTGTCATCAAGAAATACCTTCCAGAATTGATTCAAAAGGTAAATGCAATTCCAAAAAAAGAAGAAATTAGAAGCATTTTTTGCGAACTAATTTTGAGTGTTACTGAATTACTTAATGGTCAAGATATCTCATATCTTCATAGAATGCTGGATTTTTTTTCGATGATTTTACTTTTAAAGGATTTTAAGAATGACACCTCAATAATAGCTACGTACAATAAAGCATTTTTAGTGATACGTCAGCAGTTTGAGTTTTTGGATCTTTCCGAAGTTTCTGAGAAGGACAAGAACAGAGTCGAAAAAAGACTAAAATTGATAGTAAATCACTCCAAATCTAGATTGCTAGATTCAAAAAGCGTTTTAGAGTCTAAGGCTTTATATTTACAGTTTTGGGTTTTTGCGAGCAGCAAGTTAAGACAACCGGTTGCACAATTAGTTTACACTGAATGGGCTTTTTTTGGTGATAAAGAGTTTCGAGAGACTAATGAGATAAAATTCTATGAGTATATATTACAGTGGTTCAGTCCAAAACCTATTGCTCATGATATTTTTGCAGTTATTTTGAGACACCTTGTTTTGAGTAAAATTGACTTATCTTCAATTTTAAAATGTATGGATCAACATGGACTAGTTCATCTGAGTAAGAAAATGAAAGTTTCACTTACCAAGTCAACATGCATTGAAGGCAGAAATGAGCTTACTAGAGTATGTCTATCATCTTTATTTCAGCTTTCAGATGAAAAGGCAATACGATTTACTATGCAAGAATTCATACGATTTTTGAAACTTGAATACGAAAACTTAAACTGTCGAGAATATATTCAAGAAACGTGTTCATTTATTTATAGTCAAATGTTTTCAAATCAAAAGTTTGAAATACCGGAATGGGACTTTCTTGTCACTAAGCTAAAGTTGAATAACAACATGCAAAGCATCACTAAAAAGCTTCAATTTGTGACCTCAACCGATGATATTGTTATCATCCTTGAAAAATCATATATTCATGCATTGCTTACAAGCGACTTCTGCACTTTCAGTCAGCAATTTCACAAATTTACAAAATCAAGTCACAACTATAATGAAATTATTCTATCGTTTTGCAAAATCATAACATTCCATACTAACGAGATACTTCGTCTTCATCGTTCTCATTGGATTCATTTAGATCATTGGATGAAACACTTTTCAGAGTATTGTAGAGAAGAATCAGCAAAGTTTCATTTACGCAATATATTGCACCTAATGTTGAGCCTCTCCAGACTGAAAACTATGTTTGCCCCAAATTACACTCATAGATTTCATTATTACTCTATTGTCAAAAGCATGTATGAAATGATTGGCTGGATTAGTTTTAAATTCGTTGGGTTTAATGATTTTACGAATTGGAAACAAAACATATTACGTTTTGCGAGTTTAGATACTTCGATACGTAGTCCTCCGATGAACATTGTTTGCAACTCGAATATAGAATTGGAAAGAAAACTCCATCATCTTTTTTCTTCATTAGTCACTGACGATAAGCTCACCTTTATTCAGAATGAGAAGGAAATATTTGACATTGAGACTGAAGTTAGTGGTATTCGAAAAACTTTTCTTTCCAAATGGGACATTCAGAACTGATATAATGCAATTTTATTTTCACAAGGCTCAGCTTTTGGTGTTTCCAAAAGAGGCAATCATTCATTTCCTTAAGTTTTTGTTCATGTATGTGATTTAATCTCTTCGTCACAAATAGGGAGCCGCATGGGTACAGTTCGTGGTTTGATTACTGCATTCGAAGGGTCAAAGGATACAAATCATATAAGTAAAATGAACTCTGTTTCTCCTGACGGTGCGATAGAAAATAAGGCAAAACATGCCACAGATCCAGTTGTCATATCCGAGAATACTCAAAGCAATGTATCTCATCAGTCAATTCAGAGTTCAAAAAATTTGGTTGCTCCTGACCTCAATAGTGTAGAAGTCAATCAAAAAAGTAACTCAAAATATTCTAGAACTAGAAGTCAAGCTGATGATTTGAGTGAATTCATAGAATTGTACGCCCCTTCTTCGAAATTCAGCTATGAAAAAGAAGGTACCAGTAAGGATGTGTTCTCTTCATGGTCAGATAAGAGCTATGATAAAGATTTTGATGATAGAAAAGCCAAAGAAATGTCACAACTTAACAGTAGTGAAATCACTAATCTGAATAAGTTAGTCTGTGATAGCACAGATTTTCCGAAGAAAGAAACAACTAAAGACTCTAAGGATGCTACTTCTTCGATTTATCCAGCATCTTTTGAAAAAGAAGACTTTGCTAGTGGTTTGGAATCGAGAAAGCAGAAGTCAACTGAAAGTTCAAATAATTCTAAACAGATCAGCAGCTGGAATGGTTCTGAACTTCTGAACATGTTTGGAATAGATTCAGTGACAAATTCTACTATTTCCTTACCCAATCAACTCAACGTCGATTACAGTACAAGTTTCAGTAATACAGATACTGGAAGCACTCTCAAACAGTTTGCTGACACAGATCATGGTATTGATGTAGTTCAAAATGCACCTAGAGTCTGCATAGAAAACGGTAACCTAGATGAAACTGACTCTGTAACATTTAAAAAAACCAGTTTTCCTGGTAGAGGATCCGACAGATTGAAACATGAAATTAATGATCATATACCATCTTTTCAAAAACATCACACATTGAATCCTTGGAAATATGTTTGTATTGGGCTAGTTACTGCAACTATTATTATCTATACTATAAGCTTAACCTTCAACGACTTTTTTAAGGCCAGAAATCATCCACTTATAATAACTGATCTGGATGTTTTGTATTTCATGAATCGTACATCCGAACACACAAGATCATATGTTCTTCAAAAGTTGTCTGAAAGATATGGTTTTATGGTACAAGATGCACCTGACAAAGTCCTTGAAGAACAGGACGAATCAGAAAAGAAAGTGAAATATAATCCGCGTATCGATGATAATGAAATCAAAGTAGTATATAACTCATTTGAAAATATCAATCCGAAATGGAAAAATGACACGGAGATAAGAAAACTGATGGAATCAAATCAGCTAAAGTTTATGTTTCCTGGAATGGCATATGCTCCTAGGGACGTGATTGAGCCGATTTGTGGCGCAACATTTCGGGATGTCTTGTTGGACATTGCTAGGCTTTCAGTTATAACAGGAAGAGTAAAGACTTATGGTACCCAGTGCGAGCAGGCTGAGTTTATACTTAGAGCCATAGATGATTTGAAGGTGAATGTTACTCTAGCCTTGGGTGTTTGGATTGGAAGTGAAGAAAGCACAAATCAGCAACAGCTTGCTGATATGCGAAGAATAGTGAAGCAGTATCCAAGAGAGTTAATTCATTCAATATTCATTGGAAATGAGGTTATTCATCGAGGAGATCGGTCTGTTGATGATTTGATGGAATATGTCAAAAATACGAAGGAGTATCTCCGAAGTATCAATATTACTGATTTACCCGTCGGTACTTCTGAATTAGCCTCCAAAATAACTTCAAACATGTTAACTCATTGTGACTTTGTAGGTGCTAATATACATCCATTTTTTAGTGGAGTAAAAGCTTCCAAAGCAGTGGAGTGGACATTGCAGTACTATGAGGAACAATTTGGTGTGCTCACCGAAAAATTTGGACAGAACCAAAAAGTCATAATCTCCGAAATTGGATGGCCTTATCAAGGTGGTGAATTTGTAGATGCTGTAGCTGGTTTCTCAGAATTCCAGCAATTTTTGAGTGATTGGTTATGCGCTGCCCCTGTCGAGATATTAAATGACTCTTTCTACTTTGAAGCTTTCGATGAACCATGGAAAAATATATGGTGGGAAACCAATCGAACATGGGAAACTGAATGGGGCTTTTTTGACAGTTACCGGCAAATGAAAAAGAATATTGTGATACCTGACTGTACACGATATGATAATCAAAACATAATCGATATAGACACATAATGAAAATACAGATATTACTTTATAAATAATGAGGAATTGAAGAGCTAAATTTGCTAAGTAAATGTATAAGTATATTTATATAATCAGTCTAGTTTTGATTTTTGAGTAGAGAAAGTTATGATTTTATAGTTAATCCAGATATAAATCAAAGCAAAAGCTGCAAAACAAACGATTGCATTAGCTGTAACCCAAATATCAGGTAACGATGGAGGTGGTTCCACAAATAAATCGCATACTTCAAGCACCCCAACAACAAGATAAAACCCGATAATAACAATTTTCCAAAACCAACTATGAGGCAAAACTGGAACAGCATTCAAACGCTTTGATACAGGTAAAACATAGCTACTATATTTTCTGATCCAACTCAAATTTCCCATCAACCAATTGCTTAGAATACAAAGAACAACATATTGAAGTACAAGATTATCTTTTTTCAACAGTGGTGTCATAGAAAAAAGACTGACGTTACAAAACCAACAAACCATTGATATCACATCTGCATCAACTTCATTCAAGAGAAGAGTTATTGGCATCCATGGTAGAAGAATTGATTTTTCATGAACTTGAAATGAGAATAAGAAGAATGCCATAGAACAAGAAGCAAGACACCAAGCTAACAAACGTTTCTTTGGCCTAAAAAATATAGCCAAACACGATGGCGAAATGGCAATTAACGTTAGAACTAATGATAGTCTTTGTAGTTCAGGTAGTGTAAATAGTTTTTTATATTTTATAACAACATTAGACGCACACCAAAAATTAGCCACTTTATCTTCAAAAATACCTCTATCAAAAGGAAACATTCTGTGTAAAATTTGAAATAGTTGACTTATGCCTCCATGGAATATAAATGGGCCAATCAAAAATGCCAATGTAAAGAGCACCGATAATCCTATTGTAATTAGTCTGACTAGGTTTATATTGGGGAAAATACAGACGGATAATAAGTAAGAGAAAAAAATAGGGGCATAATATAGTGCCATTTGCTTGAATCCGATTGAGAGAGTAAAGAGAATTGATGCAAGAGCATAATTATCAAGTAGTAGATTATCAACAGCGAGTAATGCGAGTCCTAACATTACTGAGTTATACTGGAAATGACCGTGATCTATTATTGTCAAATCGGGAAGAAATAAAATTGCAGCTGCTATAATAGTTTGATCAATATGTGGAGCCTTGTTATAATATCTGCCCATCCAACGGGTATACATCATTACAGCAGGAATATATACCACCAATTCAGAACCAAGTGCTGTTATCCTCATGAAAGATTTTAAGTCCATTGACTCAAAACCTCTTGAAGAATCTAATGCAAACCAGGTACGATCAACTAGCCTACCAATTTTCCCGAGCAACCATGAGTGATATGCTGTCAATGGTGGATAATCAAGACCCCAGTATTGTGAATCGTAAAAATACCACTGAGTTATCGGTAAGCTGGTCGTAATTTCCATCCAGTGACGCTGTGCTTCAAAATCACCAAACATCGGTGGGGTATTCTCGCCTGAGTAAGATCCAAGTCCAACAGCACATTTTATTATGATAGCAAAGATAATGATGATGTATCTAGCAACCCATTGATTTGCGGCTTTTTTAAATGGATAGCAAAAATCAGCCAACGGTGAACCTCTAAAAAGAAATACAAAGTCATTGGCGTTATTATTTGAAGACTTCGATGTTGCAGCGTTCATTTCTGTGGAGGCATGGTGTTTCGATCCAGCATTAGAGAATACGGATCATTAATGTTGGAAATAAAAGCTCAAAAGCAAAAATGTCAACTCTGCATGGGCCACGTGACCCTGTAGTGTTTGCATTGGCAACCAGAGGTGCCTCTAACTGAGTCACGTAACGCTACTGTTGGACTCCACGACTCCTTCGGAAAGGTGTTGAGGTCACTAGAATAGTATAAAATCGAATCATATACTGCAGAATTTACAAGATTAGCAAATTTTTTCCAGATTTTCACCATTTTCACCTATGATAGACTTGATAGCAGAAATAATTTCCCCATGAACAGTGGATGTAGAAGCTACAACACCTTGGCTATTCAAAGTTCTTCCATACCCAAAGTCCAAATCATTTCCATAGATATCAGACACCTTACCACCGCTTTCGTTCACTAACAAATATCCCGCAGCGTGATCCCAGATCTTCTCTCTGTAATTAGGGTCCTTTGGAAGTCTCAAGTAAATTTCAGCATCACCTTTTGATAATGCGCAGTATTTTGCTTGAGAATCTAAATTCACGGAAGTCTGTTTGATTCCAAGTTTCTCCTTTATCATACTTTGTAATCCATGAGATGAATGGCCCTTCTCAACACCTTCCAAAACTCTTGATAACTCAATGCTATACTCATTGTGAACAGATATCTTAGTGCTCTTATCTAAAGGATATGTAATTTCAGAATTCAAATCTTGAAAATACGAACCATGGCCTTTAATGGCGGTAAATAAACCGCCTTTCTTGGAATTTTCATCACGAAGAGAGTGAGGAAGATTTGGACAAGCAATAACACCAACTTTCACCTCACCATCAACAATGAGACCCAAACAAACAGCATATTGATCACCTCTAAGAAAACCTTTAGTACCATCAATTGGATCTAGCGCCCAGATTCTTCCTGAACGACCACCTTGAGAATTACCCTTATCAATTGATTCACACAAATGAGTAGGAGATTCTATAGATCCTAGGTTATCATCATGTCTTGAATCTTGTTCCTGAATTTGACAAACCTGCTCAAAAATAAGTTCTTCAATCTTTCTTTCCTTGATCAATCCAGAGTCTTCTTCGCCCACAATTTCGTCTGCTGGGAAGTTCTTCAAAATTGCATTGATAACAATTGCTTGCGCTCCAAAATCACCGATTGTCACCGGAGAATGATCCTGTTTGTCAATACCTTTCAGATGTTCTTCACTGACTTTCACAGTCAGTAAAGAGGCTCTTTTCACAGCAAGCTGGGCAATGAATGCTTCTTTCAGATAATCATGGGACATATTTCTTCGGAACACAACTGATATTCTTGATAGCATCCAATGGCGGCACCGCTCGTTCTCTCGTGCTGACTCGTATCGAAAAGTGATGAAAATCAGGGTTGTACGAAATTCCTGGCAGTGCAGAATTCTTCAAGCTCGTAAAGCTTTCGCTATCAGCTCGTATAGAAATACAATTGCAACTTGTAGGAGAGAAACTTAATTTCAATCAGCTGCACAATAGGCCATTCGTTCAATTCAGCCAAATTTGCTTCACTTGGGAGCAAAATGAGTGCATTGAACCCAGTGACAAAAACTAAAGAGTTTGGTGGAACTATTGGTGCATCCATTCTAATTGTTTTTTTGCCTCTTGTTGCTTTATTTCTTCACTTAGCGTGTAACGAAAAATATATTGCACAAGGAGTAACAGTTGATTTCGGAACGATCAAAGAAGTTTTCAGAGAAGAAATCATCTTGAAATGGAAAGAGTTACTTTTCAGTACAGAATGTTGGAAATTTTACTTGGGATGGTTTTTTGGGTTAGCTATACTTGACGTGTTCATTCCAGGTACAGAGAAATACGGAATTGAATTACGTGATGGGACTAAATTGAAATACAATATCAATGGCGTTCAATTAGTTGGGTTTTTGCTTGCTTTACTTTCTGCTAGATTCTATCTTTATGGTTTCAACATTCCAGAATTGAACTTTTTGTATGAGAATTTTGCGGCAATGATGATAACTACCTGGGAGTTTTCAATTCTTCTAAGTTGCTTTGTTTATGTTGCTTCATTTATTCCTTTAACTAAAAAGAATGGTAAGGGTAGTAGAGAGAGAATTTTAAGTGTCAATGGAAACTCTGGTAATGTTATCTTTGATTGGTTTATTGGTAGAGAATTAAATCCACGGATTGGTGAATGGGATATCAAACTGTTTTGTGAATTAAGACCTGGTCTCTTGTTATGGTTATTATTGAACTTTGCATGCATGCAAAAGCAATATCAAGAACTAGGGTATATCACAAACTCAATGTTATTGGTTAATATATTTCAGTTTATCTATATCATTGATGGTGTCTTGAATGAAGAAGGCTGTCTTACTATGATTGATATCACAACTGATGGGTTTGGTTTTATGCTAGCCTTTGGTGACTTATGTTGGGTTCCATTTTGTTACTGCCTTCAATCGAGGTACTTGGCTTTGGTTGAAATTCGGTTATCCAATATAGCTGTAATCGCAGTGATAATCACCAAGATCATTGGATTCTATATTTTTAAGGCGTCTAACAATCAAAAGAATAGTTTCAGGCAAGGTAAACTTTCGAATTTGAAATACATCCCAACAGAACGTGGCACAAAACTATTAGTTGATGGTTGGTGGGGAGTGTCCCAGCATCCTAATTATCTTGGTGATATTATAATTGCATTAAGTTGGTGTTTACCAACTGGATTCAACACGATTCTTACATATTTCTACCTAATTTATTTCACCTCTTTACTGTTGCATAGACAAATCAGAGATGAAGAGAAATGTAGAAATAAGTATGGTAAGGCTTGGGAAGAATACGAGAGGCAAGTCCCCTATAAAATTGTTCCTTACATTTATTAGTTTTATTTAAATAGTCCCGCTTATATTTAAGTATAGTCAGTACCTGATTAAAAAATAAAATTTTATAGACATGCTACTTATTGCAACTTTTTCTCAAAATCGATAGGCTTATCGAAAGCATGATAACTAATCTTCAAATCGCTCAACCATCCTAAAGCAATGCTCAAAAGCCATGCTAGAAATAGAAAGACAATGGTAGCCATCCAAATTCCGGTGGAAAAGAATGCATAATTATCGAAAAGAGATCCGTTAGGGTTAGCAATACGATTTGCTTTAGAACTTTGAACGTAAAAACTTGAATCTTCGTCATCCCAAATACTTACCGTAGAATCGTCTAAAAGCTTGTTAATTTCCTCAAATGATTCTTTCAACTCTTGTTCTGTTTCATCAAGGTTAATTTCATTTCTCTTTCTACTAGAATCAATTAAGGTTTTCAATTTTTCAGATGTTTGCTTCAATAATGAATTTGAAGGAGCTTGAAAAGAAGGTATACCTTGGATAATACAAGATGACAAATCGTTACTTTGTGTGAGTTTTGATATAACTTCATTGAACTCATCGTTGCTGAATATATCAATTACTGCAACATTTATTTCATCAGTCCAATTGGAAGAGAGGTCATCAGATACAGCAGAATATACTGTAGAGACACATGATTTCCCCAAAGATGGTAAAGATATTTCTTCTTTATCGTTATAGACAACTAGGTTTGATAAAACTCTCATGATGTTTCCATTGAAGATATCATTATGTTTTAAATTCAATTCGTCGAGACCATGACATCTAAGATAGATCAAAGGCTTTCCCAAACTTTTTGAGCAATAATTCTCAGTTATCTCATAAAGTTTTGTATTGACATTCTCAAATGTATCTATATATTTTGACTCAACACCATTTGCGAGTTTACCTGAAACCAATAATGGTGCTGTGTTTTCAAAGGAATACGAGGAAACAGTGGCAGCACATGCCACAATTGTTAATGCAGTGATTTTAGAATTTCCAAACAGCATATTTGCCTTATTAGTATTTGTGTTCGGATTGTATCGTTGAATAGTCAACTACTTAGAAGCAGCCATCTAATACCGAGAGTAAAAAAATCCCGGGTAAAACTCTGAATTTATACTGGGAAGCAAATCACGTGCGCAAATGTTCTGTTCGGATTACATGGAACAGTATGCTGAATTAAAGACGGTAAAGTTGCTGTGAAATATATTACAAATGATTATAACGTCGATCATACCCTTATGAAGGGGATTGTTATGCAAAGGAAACACTCTTCTTTCTAGCTTCTTTATTAACACTACTTCTGATTTCCTTTTTGGCTTCTTTAGCATTTTTACGTCTAGCAGCTCTAGCTAAATTTGCTTTATCTTTCAAATTCTTTTTGGCATCTTCTAATTTACTCTTTTTCTCTTCTTCTCTCATTTCCATTTCTTTCCTCCTCAACTCTCGTATTTCTTCAAGACGTTTACTTTTCTCTAATTTACTTTCATTCACCAGATCTCTATCATCATTAACCTGTTTGATAATTCTTTGCAATACAACAGAATCAGTATCTGATATGAATTTCTTACCCTTTTTACCCTTTTTAACTATCGCACCCGGTATGATTGCCTTATTTAATTTAGGTATACCAAGTTCTTTCTCTGTGTAAACACGTTGTTTCTTTTTAGAACCATACAATTCAGCTGAACGAAGATGTTTTTTCAAAGATTTACCTTTCAAAGTTTTCTTTTCAGATTTAGGGGTAAGATTTGGTTGATTTTGTAAAACATTTCTAGCCTGAGAATCACTCTTCATTTCAGGTGCAACTTCACGAGTTTTGTTCATAGTAGCCTTCCTCTTGGCCGCTTTAGTCTGTTTATTAATTGACATGGTTTTCTATCTGATCAATATGCTAATATCAATAATTCCAATTATTAGGAAAAGTTATAATCTCGGTATTGGTATGGTTTTAGATAAAGAGATCTATAAAAATTTTCACCATGACATTTATTTTTTTTCCTCATAGCGCTTCAAGGCAAAATGGGGCTCAGCAGTTTAAGTTCAGTGAAACAATTAGGGATAGAATCATCATCGTCGTCGTCATCATATCTATCTTCCTATTAGTAATTGTCATCATCATCGTTATCATCACCATTCAGGGAAATGTTTTCTATAGACCCAGTTTCTGAGAAATCAGAAGAATTACCGCCGTTTCTAAGTCTATCCAATTTATACTTACTCATTTCTGATGCAGGTCTCTTTAGTTTTGTTCGACTAAAACTAGGATGTAATGGGGGTCTTAAATTGTTAAACCTTATATCAGCTTCCAAATGCTTTTTGGAAATCAAAAGAATAGAATCGTTAACCAATTTTAAAAGCTTTCCTCTCCTTTCATCTTTTGATAACAGGATATCAGCATCTTTTGTATAATCCTGGTTGGATGGTGGAACAAGTTGATTCATTGTTGAAACTTTTATTACATCAGGTATATTAGGATCTGAATTAGAATTCAAACCTTGTGAATTATCATTGAAAAGTTTCCTGGATTCATTCAACACTTTAGAATTATTGATCTTACCCAAATAGGAAATGTTATCGTCTCTTTGAGAAGGAACGCTTTTAGATGCAATGAGAATAAATTTATCAACATGAGTAATCAAATTGTTTCTTATATGTGTATCTTTCGACAAATTTTCAGTGATCATGAAATCGTCAAACAGTTGTTGGGATAATCTTCTCAAAGTGTCTGGATTATACGAAGTGTTGAATGTTAAAACATCTAGATCTTCATTGAGTATTGATTTATCTAAATTCAAATTCGATTGGTTTAGTTCCAAAAAGGAGAAATCGGTAATTTTTGTAAAGCCATTTGGGGGTCGACGGATATTGACTTGACTCTGTGTATACCTTTGTGGATTATCAGAAGTTAAATTGAAATTAGAATTACCGTTATTATTATAGCTATTATTTATCAATTGTTCATACTCAGATTTGAAAATATCAAACATTTTCGGATTCTCAATGTCATAAAATTTGAAAGCATTATCAATAAAATTACGTGAGTCTATATTGATTGAAGATTTTTCACATTTAACAATCGTATTATTGATCAGATCTAATCGATAACCAGAGATTTTACCTTGATTGTATAACTTGAATAACATTTTTTTGAACTCATTAATATTAATTTCAAGAATTTTTGTGAAAAATTCAAATGATACATGATCGAAAAGAACCAATTTTGAACAAATAAAATCTGTGTAAATAAGTTCTTTCAAAGGTGAGATATAATTTGTAATAAATTCGAAATCTTTGGATAATTTGTTTATCATTTCATCATTTATTAATTTATTGAAATTCTTGATATCATTTTGTTGGAAAGTATTATATATTTTCATCAAATAATTTATAACTTCTATAGATTCAAATCCTTGGAAATCACTCGATTGAAATGGATTCACCTCTGATTTGGAAAGAATAGAAGCTATAATATACTTTGCCAATACTGAGATTCTTCTTGAATCTCCTGAATCATTAAGATTTTTGAAAGCATTGAGGAAATGATTATTAGCTGAACGATAATCGTTAGCATACATTGATACAATACCTAGACATTCATTTTGAATACCTAATATGTTCATTTGAGGTAACCCTGATTGAATTGATTTAGAAGCTATAACCAAACGTTCGAGTTCACTCAAATCAAACTGATATTTTATTAGGTTCAACATCTGAGATGTAAGAACTTCAAGCATATAATTATTCTTTGTTGATTCTGAGAAATTAGAGATTTCACGTTCAAGATCATACAAGACTTTCTTTGATTCTGCGAAATTCATCGATATTTCATATATTTGAGATATTAGAAGTTTTGATTTAACATTGACTTTCTCGAAAGTTGAATTGCATTCTTTAGATGATAATTGTTGTAGAGTAGTTAAAAAATGTAAAAGGTAGTCTGCATTACCGGAATTAGGATGCAATCGGTTCACGATTTTTAGAATCGAAGATGCAAAATAGTAATCATCAATTTCATTCTTAATTTGAAACATTGATTTCAATAGAGTATCAGCATTTTGTACATTACAATCATGCTCATATATTTTAAGCAGTTGTTTCATTGATTTGAATTTATAGTCATTACTGGAGTTTTCATTCTGTAAAATTGATTCAAATACTGAGATTGCGTCACTGATGTTTCCTTCATCTTTGAAATGCTTTGCCTTAAAATATGCCGACTCCGGGTTGAAATCAGTGGAATTATACGTCTCAGTTTCAACGCTCCGATCATCATCGGATCCTTCGTCAAAGGACAGTTCTTCATCTTCATCTTCATCGTCATACATATCTTCTTCCCAGTCAGACATTATTTGGAGTAGTTGTTGCTGAAAAGAGGTGTCAAGAATGACATTGCAGTGTGTGTATATTACTGTACAACTTAATATGCCGAAGGTGGCTCAGCGAAAAAGAAATCGTATAGCTGAGAGATATTTTACACAAGTATTACACGGTTTTCTCTTGATATGATAAAACTATATATATGAAAGGCTACAAGTTCATTGCTTCCATGGACTCAGCCAGCTCCAGGGCATCCAAATCATCGAGCTCTTCCATTTCTTCCAATTGTTCAATCTCCCACTGTATACGGAAATCCAGTTCCTTGGTATCGCTGTTAGTGTCCTTTAAATCGCTGCTATTATAGTTACTGTGTATTTTTGTTCCCGAGTTTAAAGCGCCGCTTGTATCCATCTCGCAATCATTATCATAGTCTGCATCGTAGTCTTTATCAGACTCTACATCTATAGAACTGATAGTGTACAGCATTCGCTGGTGTATCGCTGCTGCCTCCCTGGTCAGTTCATAAGCTGTGCGGTTCTCATCTCTTCGAATGAGGGAGTCTATTTGAGAGGAAGGCTTCGTCGTTGCGGTAGAGCTAGTATCATGGAGCAGCTGACTGCTCGATCGCTTGTTGAACCTGACTGTATCCGCACCAGGGTATGTTGTGGTTGTGGGAGGTGCAGTCTGTAGAACTTGCGGTGTCAAGAGACTCTCGGTGGGGTAGAGTACCGTGGAGTTGAAGTCATCGTAGTGTGAGTTGTCGTGGTGACAGCACTTGCGCATTCTGCGCTTGCAGTACGGGTACTTTGTGGACTCCGGATCCGAGGAGACCCCCGTGCGAGACGTCGAGACGGTGTCCACGTCGGAGAATATCATGTCTGGGTGTGAGCTTGGGTGGTGGTGTGTGTGTGGGTGTGCATGGACTCGTGGAAAGCGGACAGTCTCGTGTGTGTGTGTTCCGGCGGCTGGCGTCTCTCTCTTTCTCTTTCTCTCTCTCTCTTGCACCAACAGCAAACAAACCAGCACGTACGTCACAGATGCACTAGCTGCGGCCCGTGGGAGGAAAGGGCTGACGCAGCTGAGCCGCCAAAACTGAAACTGAAACTGTGCTGGTGCTGAGCCGCCCGCGTTTATTTCCTCTTCCGGTCACGTGCTCGTGTCTGACTCTGCCCCGCGAAACGGTTGCAGCGGAAAACGAGAAACGAGAAACGAGAAACGAGAATCGAGAATCGAGAAATCGTTAAACTGATTTTTCCAGTGACTCAGGGACCATCACCGGAAATTCGACTCTTGTGCAACTAGATTGCACCTATTCTGGCGTACACCTGCCATTCTCTGCACACCTCTCCTCTGCACCGCGTTTCCCTGTCAGCAATGTTCTCTAGACTGGCTGTTGCTTCCTGCAAAAGAGCTGCAAGCTCCTCATTCAAGCGTACCTACGCTCTCTCTCCAGCTTCTCAGGCTTTGATCTCCAAAAACGTCAAAGATGTCGACCCTGAAATGTACGAGATCCTGCAATTGGAGAAGCAGAGGCAGAAAAACTCCATCACCTTGATTCCATCCGAAAATTTCACTTCTAAAGCGGTTATGGATTTGTTAGGTTCTGAAATGCAAAATAAGTATTCCGAAGGTTACCCTGGTGAAAGATACTATGGTGGTAATGAATTTATTGATATGGCAGAATCTTTATGTCAGAAGAGAGCTTTAGAAGCTTTCAACTTGAACCCTGAAGAATGGGGGGTTAACGTTCAATCATTGTCTGGTGCACCTGCTAATTTATACGCATATTCCGCAATTATGGAAGTCGGTGATAGACTAATGGGTTTAGATTTACCTCATGGTGGTCATTTATCTCATGGTTATCAAACTCCAACCACGAAAATCTCCTACATTTCCAAATATTTCCAAACTATGCCTTACAGATTAGATGAAAAGACAGGTTTAATTGATTATGATACTTTGGAGAAAACCGCTGTTCTATTCAGACCAAAAGTTATCGTTGCTGGTGCTTCAGCGTATCCAAGAATCATAGATTATAAAAGAATGAGAGAAATTGCTGATAAAGTCGGTGCTTATCTCTTATCAGATATGGCTCATATCTCAGGTTTAGTTTCTGCCGGTGTAACCGAATCTCCTTTCCCATACTCAGATATCGTTACAACTACAACTCATAAATCTTTAAGAGGTCCAAGAGGTGCAATGATCTTCTTCAGGAAAGGTATAAGAAAAGTTACTAAAAAGGGTAAAGAAATTCCTTACGATTTAGAGAGAAAGATCAATTTCTCTGTTTTCCCTGCTCATCAAGGTGGTCCACATAATCATACCATTTCAGCTTTATCTGTTGCCCTAAAGCAAGCTCAAACTCCTGAATATAAACAATATCAGAAAGATATTGTTGAAAATGCTTCAATTTTCGCAAATGCTTTGATTGAGAAAGGTTTTGAATTGGTTTCCGGTGGTACCAATACTCATTTAATTTTAGTCGATTTAAGATCAAAGAATATCGATGGTGCTAGAGTTGAAGCTGTATTAGAAAGAGCTAACATTGCAGCAAATAAAAATACTGTTCCAGGTGATAAATCTGCTCTTTTCCCTTCAGGTTTAAGAGTTGGTACTCCTGCAATGACTACAAGAGGTTTCTTAGGTGATGAATTCAAGAAAGTTGCTGATTTTATGGATAGGGCTGTTAAAATCGCAATTGATTTAAAGGCAAAGGAACATGGTGAAACCGCTAAAGATAAATTGAACCATTTCAAGAAACTCGCTTCAGAATCTGAAGATGTCAAAGCTCTCGATAAAGAAGTTGTAGAATTTGTTTCTGCTTATCCAGTTCCAGGTGATTTATAATTATTATGTATAATATCCACATAATCTCAACATATCTCAGAACAACTTACATATATTAACTACTTTTAAAAAAATAAACTTGTTTTTTGTAGCACTTAGTTTCTAAACTATTATGAGCTTAACTTTTTAGCTCATAGCAAAGACAAATCAAACATCAACAGCATTTAAATATCAGTATAAATTTTCCAATAAATCGACAATTAAACCATATCTACTCTACTCTATGACTTACCTTCATCAAATAACCCAATCTTGTAAACTTCGCCTCGAAATTTTTTTTGTTTTCATTTTTCCTAATTCGATCGAAAACGTAAACATTATATTTTGAAATATTTTGAATACCACCGTCAAGGAAACACCTTTTGCCCCTTACCTTAAACAACACGGTTTTGCTAATACAAATATTGAGGATAAAGTATGGATGATAAACTAAAATTGATAAACCAATTTGCCAACTTTCAGCAACAAAATCAATTTGATTCATCCAAATTTTCACTAATTACATCATCACTCCAGGATTATCTAACAAATACAGTCGACATAGATCAGACGATAATCCAATCATATTATCATGTGCTGCAACAATGCCCTGATTCCAAATGTATGAACTCACAAGTCATTGATATTATCAAACTTCTCAATACAGCCAAAATTGCACCTACGTTAAAATTGAATTTGATACATATCACATTAAAAAATCTACTTGATCGAAAAGTAGAGTCAAGCTCAACAACTGAACGAATATCTAATTCAAAGTTACCAGAAAATATGGACATGGACTTTAAGGAGAAATATATTCAACTTCAACTTTCATTACTTCGAACTCTAACAAGTGATCAAACTTTGATTCAATCTCATATAAAAGAGTTTGTTGATGATTTTTCAGCTTTATCCTCTTTTTATGGTGTATTAACATCAACATGTAAAGAAGGTGCTTCAGAATATTACGAAATTACTTCTATATTTATCAAACTGTCAATGTCAATGAAAACAATTCATAGACTATTGTTCCTCATCACAGCAACTCATTATAGTCTGTTTACTGGTCAACCTAAAGTAGAGCTATTCAATAAAATTAGCAAAGATGGTCTCAAAATGTTTCAAAAATCACCTGCAATGGTTTATAGATCGACCGCACTTTACTTATTCCAATTACTTGATACATGTAATACAAGAAATTTAGATATCACTATATTCCGAAATATCATCAATCAATTCAGTTTAGAAGAATCTAAACAGAGGCTAAATATTGAATGGAATCAGCTACTTCCAAAAACTATGGAAACTGAAAACACTATAACTCTTCTGTTCCCTCTTAAATCAATGGCACTGGAAGAAAGCGCTACTAGCACTTCAACAATTCATACTTTATTCAAAAATCACTCCTCCTCTAAAGAAACTATTGAAAAATTTAAAAGTATTATAAAATCCATTGATTTTCAAGATAAATCAAATGAAACTCTCATTAAAGATATGATTACATCATTGACTCATAATTCAACAAAAGATAAAACTCTTTTGAAATTATTTGATTTATTACTGATTAGTTTTAAAAATCTCAAACTTAACCCAGATAATGCATCATTCATACATACAAACATAGAAACTATAGCCCAATATATGATTACTTTAAATGATTATAAAAGGTTGAAAAATTGCTCTAAATTGATGTTCCATTTTGGAAACATTCTGTTGCAGACAAATCCTGATATTGCTCTATTATTCTGGAAATCATTTATAACATATGAAAACAAAGTATCCAACTCCAAAGATGATCAAATATTAACATTGAAAAGATTGGCATATATTACATCCAATGAATGTTTAGCTTCTAATTTTAGGGCTGCCTTGGTGATAATCTTAATGTTTTTGAACAATGTGATCGATAAATCATTAGAGCCACTTGTATATATTCGACTCTTTGAAAATGATTTACAGCTAGCTGCCAAAATTGTTCTCCGATGTGTCTTGAATGATACCACTCTTATTAATGAAGTATTCAATATAGTTGAAAATGAGTCATTAATCGTTGCAATCAATTTACTTTTAGTAGAGGCGATAGAAAATAGTAATATTCCAATAAAGGAAAAATGTTTGAGTACACTTGTCCTGTTACAAAAGGAAAATTCCAGAGATGAAGGTTTGTTCTTTTATTTCCTTTCTAATATCTCCCTGAAACTATCCTTTCCAATCAGTTTCAAGTTGGGTTTATCATGTTTCAACTCTGATTCATGTGTGAAAAATTATGAGTATTTGATTTTATCACATCTTTATATCCTTCAAACGTTTACTGATACCACAGATCCATCCAACACAATCTTGAAAAGTTATCATTTGATGACTAAATGGTTACAATCCGAGGGTAGTTACTCTTCGTATGAGTTTCAAATTCTAGAGACTTTATATGAAACTATGAAATATCAAGAGCTATACAATTATGCCACTGATCTTATCAAAATGTACGTGAATATACGAAAAGAAGAATTAAATGAGAAAGATTCTTCGTTGTTATTGTCTTATCTTATTGAATCTTATATCAAACTTGGTCAATACGAAGCCTGTGGAATCATTCTTACCAAAAATTCATCATATATCACTAAAGATTTGGAATATTATCAGGATATTTTTTTCTTGATCCACAGTTTGCGATACTATAATTATTATGAAAAAGATTTTGGAGATAAGTTGGTCTTGAAAATACACGAAAATTTACAAAATAGAAATGAATTTAATATTTCGAAACAAGGTGATAAATATGATGCAGTCAACCTTTTATTGCTCCATGCTCATTTTTGTCAAGTTATTGGGGAACTTTATATTGATGATATTCTAAAATCAATTACCAACTTAAACAGATCAATTACAATCCTGCAATCATTATTCAAAAACTTCTTAGTTCCAGGGCCAAACACCCCATCATTGAATATCAATTTCAAATATCGACTAAAAATGAGGTTTTCTTCGATGATGCTTGAATGTTACAATACTATTTTGCAACGATTTGCCAGTGTTGGTTTTGGGAAAGAATTTGATCACTATTTCAAAGAGTTGAGTGTATTCATCAACATTCAACCATCTATCAATATACAATATTTTTATAATCTGCGATTGCTGGAATTCAGTTTGTTCAAGAATTCACTTCCGGATGCAACCAAGTATTATTCAATAGTGAAAGAAAATCAAGAGTACATATTATCGGACGGCAATGAACTAATAGAAATATTCACTTTGGCAGCCATTGAGAATTATGCAAGGAAAACAGATGATATACAGCTGATTAAATCTTCATCTCATAGAATGGATAATGCTATTTTCAACTTTCTCAAGCACTCTTCTGCTTCTTCTTATAATTACAAAGTCATTCTTCTCAAATGGATTGAGGTGTTAAAGAGGAGGTACTGTTACATGACAGAAGGTGAATTGAATGAGTATAAACTTGAAATAGATAAAAATATCAAAAATATCGTTGAATTTCACAACTGTTTAAGAGATGCACAAGAACTTGTGCATTCTTCTTTGATATCATTGTATCCAATTGTTGTGACTGACTCACTGAAAACCTTCTCAGACGATGCATTTAAAAGATGGAAAGATTGTATACAAAATTTAGCTTCTGATTTCAAAAACAAACTGAATCAAGAATCCGCTGAAGTTTCAAAATATACATTAGACATGATAATTATATCGTTTATCAATCTCTTAAAACACTACAAAACTGTGAAAATCAATGATGAGTTATTCAGTCTCATAGACTCAAATGATAATTTCAAAACTGCTTCGTTGACTCTTCAAAAAAGATTTGCATGTACAAAACTTCAAAAGAATGTCGTTGTCCCGGAGCTTTCTATTGCTTCCCCTGTCAAGTCAATACTTTCATCCAAAGTAAAATTAAGCGAGTTGCTTCCAAGTAATTGGACAGTCATCTCGATTGATTATGTTGCAACAATTAAAAGTCTAATGATTACAAAATATTCAAACGAATTCAACAAACCATTTTTTATCAATATACCGCTTGATAAACGTTGCAGAAATTCAAGTTTTGATGCTGTTATGAGCTCTCTGAATCACATCATAGAGGAAAGTGATAAATCCACACAGTTTTCGGTTACATCTGCAATTAAATCAAATGAGCAAAAGTTTCAATGGTGGGAAAATCGAAAGTCATTGGATTCTCAATTGGAAATTCTACTTAATGATATTGATGAAAATTGGTTGGGTGGCTTTAATTCAGTTTTCCATAACGATAAAATTACAGATAATGAAAGAAAAGAGTTTAAACGTGCCCTTTATAGAACCTTAACCAATACAAGAATATCTGAGAGTCGATTATCAGAATTAGAGTGTCTTCATCCTGGAATGTTCGAACTTTTCCTGAACATAAGTCAGTTGACCACAGAGAAAGTCAAAAGTGTATTATTATTTGTTTTGGAGTCAATTGAGATAGATTTATCAGATATATCTGAAAATAAGTTACAAAGCATTGTACAAGAGTTGACTCAGTACATTAAAACTTATCAAAAATCTAGGAAGGAAAACATTTTTAGTGGCCACATTGTTTTGGTTCCCGGAGGTAAATGTACATCTATACCTTGGGAATCCATACCATCTTTGAAAAAGAAATCTGTAACTAGAATGCCAACTGTTTCTCAGCTCAGTGAATATCTCATTAAATATAGGAGTCTTCTTGACACAGGTGTCAATTCCAATAAGGGGTTCTATGTTATTAATCCCGGTGGTGATTTGAAAAGAACAGAAGAAAACCTGTCACCTCGATTTCAGCATCTAGAAGGTTGGGAAGGTATAGTTGGTAAGCCACCAACAGAATCAGAACTGATAGGCGCTTTCGATAATGTTGGCTTGTACATTTACGCAGGACACGGTGGTGGTGAGCATTACATTTCAAGTAAAACTATCAAATCGAGAGACTATATACCACCTTCTTTATTGCTAGGATGTTCTTCTGGTCTGCTTAAAGGAGAAGGTTTTGTTCATCCTTATGGTACTGCTTACAATTATATTAATGGTGGATGTCCGATGTTATTAGTCAATTTGTGGGATGTTACAGACAAAGATATAGACTCATTTACAATATCGGTATTGACAAAATGGGGCTTTCTTGTCGATTATGAATCATTAGACCCTTTTGATATCGAAATAAACACAGTTACGTTGCCCGAATGCGTGTCAAAATCCCGAGATATATGTAAATTGAAATATCTGAATGGTGCAGCTCCTGTGGTTTATGGGTTACCACTCTTCCTGGAACCTAATTAATTCCTGATAGTTCTAGAAACTGTATTTAAAGAACAAAAATCAGTTATTCAAAAATATAGTGTATCTAATTAAATATCGAATCAATTGAAATGTTTCGGGCACAACTGGGATTTTCATATCATCGAAAACCTCTCGTATCATCTCTACTAAATTCGATTCATACTTAGATATATCAAGTGAGGTATTACCATCTTCTATTATGATGTAGTGTTTGTTTACAAGGTTTTTCAAGTTTAGTGTACTTTTCGTATGTTCTATGCGTTTTGATTGTAATATTTTCAATTCATCATTAATGTTTTCCTGGAATATTTTCCTAACTACAAGGGGGGTATGTTTACTCCATCCCACAGAATCAATATTCTTTATATTTGGATATAGTGTCGGACTAAATGAAAATTTGTTAGCTGCACTTACATCTGGAGATTTTACATCAACGTAGGTCTCCAATAAAGATAAAGAATTGGGATAATATGTCACTGGATCTTCTGGGAGTTTCTTCTCCTTTGGATGAAAGGGGGTAATAATATAATCAATGTTCACATTTTTTTTAGTTTTTTTGGAATTTGCCTTATTATTGAATATTTTTACTGGATCAACTTTTGAGCTGAACGGATTCTCCATTAGACGGAATGGGATCAGAAAATCACGGGGTATAACTGTTCTAGATCCGTGCGTCATTCTCTGTGGGGATGCCAAAACGTGTGCTATTGATGAAGTTTCCAACGGTTTATACGTTTCTATTCGATTCTTATCATCTAGTGCTCTAAGCTTTTTTATCCATTTTTCAGGATTTTGGAAAACGGGAGAAGCCTTTATAGCATCATAATCAATCGGTTTTGGATCTGGGTTTGACTTTAAGAGGGTTTTTCTTCTATTGGCAAGCTGAAATAAAGCTTCAGATACTCTCCTTTGGACGGTGTCTGGCTTTTTCATATATTTATTTATTAATCGTCAGCAAGTTAATATGCTTCATCAGTTAAAAAAAAAAGTAAAAAGAAATCAAGGGGTTTTGCAAGCTTAGTGTTGATCTTTCAAATCCACGCTCGGTGCGGGATGTCTGACACTTCCAATTTCATTGAAACTTGGGGTAAACCTGGTTTTGGAAATCCAGAAAGTCACAGATATATTTTATATCGAGTTGATCTTTTTAGAGAGAGCCAATGCTACCTCAAACAATACGAAACGGTTGGCCGAGAAATGCTTTCAAGAAAGTACTGCATCGTTTCTTTTTTGCAGAATCTCATACCCCACCTATTGAAGAGTTCAAGGATGCAATGTCTACTGTGGGATCGCAAGCAATGATACTGACAGCATCTATAACAGGTCCAATAGATATAAAGAAAATGCACGGTACGACTTTGGGATCTGTGAGCTCGTTAACAGTGTATCCTGAACCTATAATTCAGTTCAATATACATGTGCCGTCTGCAACGTCGAAATCTATGCATCAAAACGAATATATGGCTTTGCATATTCTCAGTCCATCGATTGAAAGTGTTAAATTAGCTAGAAATTTTAGTCTTGGATCTAAATACATAAATCAAAATCAATTCAAGAAGGAGCACGAAATTCTTCAAAAGTTCACTACACCATTTGAAAGAATAAAAGCAGATGAGTGGGACTTCTTTGAGAATGTTATCCAAAACGAACGACCCGATGCATTTCATCTGCATAAGGATCTGCATCTCCCGATTCTTACGAAGCATTCAGAAAGAATATTGATTTGTAAAAAGTACAAAGTGTTTGAAGTTTACAATCATGAAATATGGACCTGTCAAGTAAAGGAGATTTTGATCAATGTTGATGATAATACCAAAACTGGAGGTTTGTTATATTTCAATAGAAATTTCCATAACATAGGGGATCCGTTGCATGATCCATTTCATGACGCAGATAAGTAGAATATGTTGTATAAGCATCTTGTAAATATACACTTCAACACACTATGCTTGAGTGTGTAGATTATTTCAAACTAAACAGAGTTATATACCATTCATTGCTTTAGCCTTAAGTTGCTGCTCAAACTGGCTGATATCCTTTACCAACAGGTTATACTTTTCTTCACGTTTGAGGCTCCTAATCTTCCTTTTTTCGATCCGCAGTGCAATCTCTGTTCGTTTCATTGCTTCAAGTTCGTTTTCAAGCAACTCAACATCATGGTGAATTCTTAACTTTTTGGAGATGACTTTTTCCTTTTTCACTAACAATTGATTTTTTTCTGCACGTAGATCTTTTATTTTAGCTTCTTTTTCAGCCGATTGAATTTGACGCTCTTGTTGGAACTTATTAAAGTTTCTGGTTTCATTTTCAAATCTTCTTTGAGCCTCTTTATATTTTTCTTCAACTACATCAAGTTCGTTACTATAGGCTTCAGCTTTCTTTCTAAGCTCTTGAATTTCTTTCTCAATTTTAGAAACTGTTACTCTTAAGTTGTCAAGTTTCTTATATTGTCTACTTTCATCCGATGTATTTGATCTGTTATTGAGGTTTTCAATCTCATTCTTGATTTGCTGAAGTTCTTTTTTCCAAGCAGCCTTTGCATTTTTCAACTTTTCGAATTCATTGTCGACCAATGTTAAATTGTATTGAACTGATTCTTGAAGAGTTTTCAAAGGAGAGGTTACCGATGAACCTGTCAAAACTTTATTCTTGAATATAGTTGAAACAGTTGTTGTTGTCAAATGGACAAGCTCACCATTCAATGTTATTTTAACAAACTCCACATCATACTGAATTAAAGGACTTAATCCACTAATAATTATCATTTCTTTTCCATTGACTGGATATGATGTTACGTGTTCCCATATAACTCCGTTTACTCTAATCAAAAGCTGTTCAAGACTTATATTATGTAGCTCAAAAGCTAAAGTTGACTCACCTGTATGCCAAACATAACATTGAGATGACGATAAAGTTTTTCTATTGTAGCTTTTAGCCGCATCGCCTGTTGGAACAATAGCACTGGATGAGTAATAATCACCTGAATAATAATCCAATGTCATGAACATAGTTCTTGCAGCATTTAAAAAAGTCCACAGAGGTTGTTGGAATTTGAAAATGTTTATTTTTGCCTTCTTCTCTAATATCGGTTTAGGTTTGAATAAATTCTTTTTGGAGAAATTTCTTGATCTTGGATAAGTTGATGGTGTAGATTGCTGTAATGATAAGGTTTTATTTTCTATTTGGATTGGGTTGTTCGATGTAGTGAGTAGAAGTGTTTCAGGGGATGAGAACCAAATGAGTTTACAGAAAGTTTCAAAATTTTGACTTACAACATAAGTTTCTGAAGAAACATCGTTGACATTTATAGCCTGATCTGATTTTGGAAATGCACCAGGGCCATTTTCAGTTTTAACGCTAAAGTTTAATGGAGCATTAGCATCAGACATATCAGAGTCTGGAGAATCGGAATAAGTATTTTTCTCATCTTTTGATTCTTCCACATTCATGGTATCGGTATCGTAACTTGTAAGAGAAGGAGGAAAAGAGTTTGCAATTTCAGGAGGCACATGGAAAACATCTGTTTGCGTTGATTTGTCTTTATTATTTGTTGTAAGAGTAGATTTATGGTCGTTGAATTCAACAGTGGATTCATTAGTTTCAACTGCTTCGGGTATAATAACACTTTCAAAAAAGGTGAAAACTTTATTTATTATAGCATTCTTTCTCATTATAGGACTAATATTGTGAAATATAACATAAAGCGATAGGGTCGCATGTAAAAACTGTATGACATATTCAATTCGGATCATTAGAAGAGAGTCCAATTCGATCGTATGAAAAGACATATTATATATGAAACGTCTAGTCAATCTTGATGGTATATGCATCGGATAGAGATATTCTAGGGATGTGAAAGTAGAGTTAGACGAGAACAATGATTCTGTTCTGAAAATCTCGAAATGCTTTATTGAATACAATATCAAATTTTCCAATGACACAAGTAGTAAGCATGAAGAGATTGCATCAAATACATATCTATGTCGTAGAGAGGTTAGATTGCTTGCAATAAAAGCTTTGGATAACAAGATCATATAAGGAACAACTGAGGGTAAACATTGAAAGATAATTCCAGTTAAAGTTGCATCTAGAATAAGGTATGTTATCAATGTTATAAATGAAAACTTGACTGGAATCTGTTTGTTTGCTGTTTTAAAGGCATTAGGTTGTCGGTTTATTTTATGTTTGACAAAAAATGATAGTAAAATATCTATGCAATTTGGATTACCAAAGAAAAGGTAAAGTAATAATGTGATGACACTGAGAAAATAAGGAAAGACTGTTAGTATTGCAAGCAGTGAAAATGTATCCAGAAGCGGGTATGATGGAAGAGAAGACATTGTTGTCTTCACCCTATTTCTCGGACTATAGCCTAAGTTTGTATCCTCCGATAGTTCACCAAAGTTTGAATCAACTTCTCCAACTTTATCTGACGAGGAAGTTCCATTTCCCAAGGGTTTCTTCTGTGCCGCATTCACACCTGTACTCGCTGTTACAGGTGTCATATGCATCTAAGGGATTTATAGCAAAAAAAAAGGATGTTGATGATTGTAAAGACAGAAGAATATGGTACATTCAGACAGGTTTGAAACGAAACATTGATCGTGAGTCTCGACTCGGCTAGGTGAAAAATTCCCGCTCTTGCCGTTGCAGATTCTCCCTCATTGCGTGCAACAGCCAGGTTGTCGCGTGGATCTGCCCTGTTCATTGTGGATTTCGCACATGCGCTTCAATTGTGCACGTTGTGAGATCAGTCAAAATTAAACATACCTCTGTTGCACACAGCAGGTTGCACTTTTGTTTTCCCTTGTGGATAACACAAAGATGTCTCTTCAGGCAATCAAATATTCTTACTCTGTAGAAACAGGTGCCAAGCTTTCCATTTTGAATCAGCTTCAGATCCCATACCAATCAAAGTATATTGAAGTCGATTCTATTGCACCTGTTCAGCCGTTCACGAAATTCTCAGGATATGATGCTATTAAAGGGATGTACACTCGTGGTGCTCCAGCTATCATGCTTGTTGGTTGCTTTTCTATTGTGGTGGAACTATACCGGGTTTTGAATGACGATGAATTGGCAAGAGATCTCAACTATGACACGACCAATATTGAAAAATTCAAAGAAACATTGTTGAAACGAATCGACCATTTAATTGAATCACGCCCAACTGCTGTGAATTTGGCGAATGGATGTAATGCGATAAGGTTGATAATTGCAAAACATACATCTTCAGATTGTGGATCATTGTTTGAAAGTATAAGAGAATTTTCTGAAAAACTCTACAAAGAAGACTATCAATCTAACATTGATATTGGTAATAATGGTTTGCACTATATCATCGATACTTTAAAATCTGAAAACTTCCACGGTCCATTTTCAGTTATGACTATTTGTAATACAGGATCACTTGCTACGTCTGGTCATGGTACAGCTTTAGGTATAATTAGGCATTTACACACCCACCTCTCCAAGTCCAAATCTTCATATCCATTTTACTTCGAGCATACCTACCCATGTGAAACTAGACCATATAATCAGGGCTCAAGGTTAACTGCATATGAGTTACAGTATGAAAACATTCCATTTTCTTTAATCACTGATAACATGCCTTCATTTTTGATTGATACTCTTAACCGTCCTGAAAAACATTTGAGGCAACAGGCTACCACAAGTCTTAAATCAGCTGCGCCTATCAAATTCATAATTGTCGGATCTGATAGAATTGTCAAAAACGGTGATCTAGCAAACAAGATTGGTACTTTTCAATTGTCATTAATTGCAAAAGCATATCCAGAAATCAAGTTTATAGGTGCTGCACCAACCACGACAATTGATTACTCGACAGCAAAAGGTATCGATATCAAGATTGAAGAGAGACCAAAAGATGAGTTAACTATGGTTCTGGGTGCAAAGATTGAAAGAAATGAGTTTGCGCTTGAACCAAACGGAGATGTTGCTCTTGAGCGGGTTAGAATGGCACCATTGAATATCGATGTCTGGAATCCATCTTTCGATGTTACACCTCATGAGAATATCGACTGTATCGTAACTGAAAAGGCATACATTGTTAAAGATTCATATGGAAATTTCCAATTATAATCCCTAGTGTAGTACTGTTTACCATTGTATAGTAAATAAACATGATTTTCGATACGGAATGTATAAGAAAAACTACAAAAAACGCAAAAACTGTAACATAATAAATTAGATGATAAATTTTAATCTAATTAGGTTTCATTTCAGAAACCGGCATTTCCGAAACCCATACCCGTGGCATTGACATTCAATGGAGCTTGGCCCATAACTCCATTAGTAATCATTAAAGGTTTGCCTGGTTGTGTGTCTTCATTGATTTCATTCTTTTCTTCCCTAATTTTCAAATCTTTATAGACAGCATCCAACTTCTTTTGATTTTCCTTGGCAACGGAAATTAGATATGGCTTAGTTAAATCATCCAATCCATGTAGCCAAGAAAGCTCTAAAACAACATCATAATCAATGTAGGAATAACATTCATATAAGGTAGCAACCATACATTCACGATTACCAGTTTCAACAAAGTAGGTTAATAATTCTGTCACAACCTTGGAAGACTTGGAAATTTCGGCAGTCTTAATAGCATCGTGCCATAGGCCATCCGCCTTTGACAAAGAGATAGATTTTGAAAATTTCTTGTTGTTTCTATAAATGACAGCGGCAAGTTGTCTGAAGAAAATCAAATCATGTTTTTCTAATCTTTCAGCTAATCCAATAGCATCAAATTTGTCGTATGATTCAACTGCCAATTTCAAAGACTTATAATCTTCTTCTTCAATCAAGAGGTCATGATAAGCAGCATTCACAACAGAATTATTTTTCTCAAGAACAGAGATCAAGAAAGGCTTGATCAATGGTAAATTGTCGGATTTCTGGAAAATTCTAACAACTCTTGGTAAATCTAATCTTGGTGTAAGAACTGCTAACAAATCAATTAATAAAGTTGGGTGTAAGTTTGTGTAGAAATTGATTGCTCTGTAGTAGATTTCCAAATTAGAGACCTTCACAATGATTTCCTTGAAAGAAGAGTGTTCAAACGCCGATTCAGATCTTTCAATCATAGTTAAAGCTGCATTATCCCATTCATCATAGTGACAATACAAGAAAATTAATTCAGGCCATAAATGAGCTTCTTCACAAGCCTTTATAACTTTTGGAATGTTGATTCTTGACCAGAAAAGCTTCAAATGTTCCATTGTCTTATCTGCTTCATACTTAGTGTATAAGATTGCTAATTCAGTGAACATACCCATGTGTGCTCTTTCTAAAGATAAACCATTCTCAAATAATGAGATAAGTTCTTTAAAATATCCATTGTATTCATATTGAGTAACTAATGGTTCTAATTCTTCTGCATGGACAATTAAATGTAAACCACACATTTGAGCTAACTTGAATTCCTTATTTTCAATACAGGCTTGATTAACTTGTTTCCAAACCTTAACATTAGAAGCTTTTCTTGCACAATCAACAGCAGCGGTATAGTCTTTCAAGAATACCAAAGTGGAAGCCAATTTTGAATAATTGGAAACGCTTTCATATATCAATTTTGCAGCTTCGTAATTACCATTTTCGTAAAGTTTATCACCAATAGCATCAAGATCTGCGACATTGGATAATTTCAAAAACTTTTCAATATCACTTAATCTATTGAGGGTAGCATAAGCATTAATGATTGCACCATCAATTAATGGCTCTCTCAATGTCTTTCTAGCCATTAACAAGAATGGAATCAATTCTTCTTCCTTACCAGCATGTTCTGCAACCTCAATAACATTAGCAAAATTAGATGGATCTTCTGCCTTCATATAAGAGTTGATAGCTTCAGGAATTCTTAATCCGTTCAATTGAGCCTCACCTAATTGAGACCAAATTTCAGGTTTATCTAGTTTTTCTGCATACTCTTCACCTCTGTCTAAAGACATAATATCTTCAACTAAGACCTTCATTGCAGCTTGATAATTTTCAAACTTGTCATAAATAGCAAACGCTTCTTCGTATAAACCATTTGCAACACAGATTGGTGCAACCTCATCAGGATTATAAGCATCCATTTTTTCAATGTAGCTTGAAATTCTGGAAGGATCAACCTTAACAGCAGTTAAAATCAAAAGTGCTTGTAATGAAGGATTTTCATTAAATGGAGAAGGTTCAAGAACAATTTTTTCAAGCAAATCAATTAATTCACTTTGCAAGTTGTTATCCATAAAAGCTTTCACAGCAATTGAAATTGGTTGTGGGTCGTCTAATTCAGGAATAGCTGTGCCAACAATTTGATCAACAAGTTGCTTTCTGAAAATATTTTCTGGACTTAAAACTTTTGCCCATAATCCAAAGTCTGACCTCTTCAAAACATATCTTGCTTGGTATTTAAACATAGAATTTTCATTGGTAATACTAATCAACTCATCATCATTCAAACCTTTGTCATAGGCAATATAAGCAAGGAATGGGTCTCTCTTTTCACAATACTTACCTACAACTAATGTATCATATTGATCATTTTCCTTCAAAAATTTTTCAGGGTTATTATTGGAATCAATGTAAATTTTAGCTAAAGTATCAAAGACAGCCTTATCTTGAGATCCGGATGCTAAAGTTGCTTCTAAGAAAGGAAGTAAAATCTTAAGTCTGTTTCTCTTTTCAACCTCTTCACAAAGTTTATCAATTGGAACTTGACCTAAAACAGACTTCAATAAAGATTGGATAATAGATTCATCACAATCGACATCTAAAAGAGCTGCAACAACTTGTGGAGTCTTTGAAGGATTCACTTGCTGAACATAAACTTCAATGAATTTGAAAAATTTATTTTTATAAAGATAAAGGATCAAATCATGAACAAAATCAAATCTATCACATACAACTATCAAAGGTAATTGATCTTCTAAATGAGCTTCTTTCAAGAAATTCTTTACTTTTTCACCATTATAAACGTTATTTTCACGAACAACTCTTTCAATTTCTTTGATTTGATTCATTTTAGCAGCACATTGAATGTATTTTAACACAACTTCAGGATCTTGAGTGACATTAACTATAGATGAAAGATAATAGTAGAGACCTTCAATGGAATTGTTATCTTCAAACACTTTAATCAAAGTAATTGGACCAATCAATTCCGAATATTTGGTGGCAACTTGAATAGCAACTTGTAAATTTTGTGCTAAATTATGAGAAAGCATTTCTCTCAAACAAGCAACAGATTGATCGACTTTCAAATTACCAAAGTAAGATACCACCCAATCTGCAGGTAATGTGTAAGCATGTACGATAACTCTTTTAATATCTTTAATACTATCATACAATTCTAAAGCTCTTTGATATAATCCTGCCTTTTCACATAAAGTAGCAATAGTTGGTTTGTCAAATTGACTGAACATATGATTACCCAAAATTGCATCAGCTACTTGAGGTGCATGTAATAGATTAACTTCCAAAAGTTTAGTTTGTAACTGACCATCTGCAGGTTTATCTTCCTTTAATGCATCTAATAAGAAAGCAGTTGCTTGTTGAATATAATTTTGAGAGAAAAAGATATCTGCAATCTGTTGAACATTCAAATCAGGTTGAGAATGTAAAAGTGAGACAGCAAATTCAGCTGCTTTGTCTGGATTAGACCTCAGAATATTTTGTATCAAAACTGTAAAGTTAGGCTTGTAATTGACTTTCTCACAAAACGGTAAGATTTTATCAAATTGGCCTAATTCAGCGAGACATTGAACAACTTTATTTGGAACATTTGATTTGTAATAAACTGCAAGAGCTAATGTTACGTTAACTGATTTAATCAAGTCTCCCAATTCTTCAGAGCACTCAAGTTTATCCTCTTTCAAGTATTTCTCCAAAGTCTCAACTCTGTTTTGTTGAACAAGTGGTCTAACCAATTCCAAAGTTTCAAACTTGTTCAAAGATCCTTTATCCAATAAGAAAACTAAATATTGTAAGAAAGGAGCGGGTTGACCTTGTTGAGTTGGTAAGCTCTTCAATTTGGCGATAGTTTCAGGAGTTCTTAATTGAGGAGATGATGCAGCAATTTTGACAGCAGAAGTATAATCACCGGTAGCAATAGACTGATTAAATTGATGAGTGAACAAGTTTTCTGCACCTGGTAAACCACTTCTAGATGCTAAACTGAGAGCCAATTCAACGTCACCTAAATTATTTAAGATGTAAGGAATGATTCTTTGAGTTGCAATTTCAACTGCTAATACAGCACCTGATCTATTGATTGTGATAATACCTGAATTATCATCAAAACCTGCACCTACGAAAACAGGATCGGAAGAGATTCTATTGAGGAAAATCTTCTTACCAGTTTCAGCATCATATAAATGGATAAATCCCAATTTAGTAAGAATATAGACAATACCATACTTTGAAGATAACTGAATACTCACAGGGAAATCATTAGCAACTTCAGCAGGGAAAAAGACATCAACAGATTTTTTTGTGAAAACTGGTGCACCTTCTTTATGATCAATTTCATTGATGTGTAAGATACCACCGGATTCAGTTCTAGCAGCGAAAGCGAAAAGTTCAGTTTCCACTGAAGATCCTTGTAACTTCAAACTTGTGAAATTACAAACGTGACCTTCAATTGGTTGAGATATGTTTCTATCCTTTGAGAACAACTGAATATGACCAACAATTCTACCGTTTTCTTGAGCGATACCACCAACAGCAAACCAGTTTAACTTTGAGCTTGCCGCAAATTGAGTGATTTGGCAATCATTAAGAGAAACATGTCTTGATGTAAGTAGAACAGGACCTGCATCAGTTCCATCAAAGACATTCCAAGTGTAAATTGAGTTAACGGTAACTAAACCTAAAGTTTGATTGTTAAGCCATTTCCAGAAAACAATTTTTTCAGCCATAACATTAGATTTTAATCTTTGTTTAGTATCTAAATTGAATATCTGAATTGTTGTATCATTTGCTCTAAGTGAGATAACCATAGAATTTGGATGCATGATAACTGAATCAGCGGACATTGATTTCTTGGTAACATTATTCCCATTCTTCAAGTCCACAATAACAGCAGAATTACCGGATTCACTAGTTTCACGACAACAGACGTAATGATCTGATTCTAAAGTAGTAGATAGGAAATTGAACGATTGTGGGTTAATCCCTAAGGATGCTAGTTGACAGACATCAACCAATTCGATAGGTGGGGCCTCGGACATGGTTGTTGTGATGCTGTATGTGTGTGTAGAAAGCACAATGGCGAAGTGAACTAGCGTACTAAAGAGTGGCAAAGATATGTGTTTATCCTGACAATCGCAACACTCACCACAGCACACTCACTCACTTTCCGCAATGTGTCCTCCTCTGGCAACGACAATTGTTCCCGGAAATCTGCGCGCAAGAGTGGAGGCTGAGCAAACTGTGTCCCGCAATCACAGTCTGCACCGACGCGTCGATGGATTTGAGATCAGATCGGGATCTCAAGCACAACGGCACGCTTGTCGTAAGGGCAATGGAGTACAATGATTACACTTACAAATGGGTGCCGCAAAAATACTGGGGTCTTAATAGCGGTTGAATAAATGGGAAATACGAGAGTGTTAGCATGTATTGCATTCGAAAATGAGTGATTATAAAATCAAAACAAAATTGGGAAAAAGTTGATTCCACTAAATTTTTTGCAAATTACAGATTTTAGTTAAATTTTGAAAAAACAGATTTTTCATTAGCAATATTTGTTACTTTATAGTTGATACAGGATGATTTATGCGTAAAGAGGTAAAATCTCAACTTTCTGAGTATCCATAGACAGAGATATAACCAGCAGAATTGTGGTGAAAGATTTGTTTTCGTTTCAAAAAGCGATGAGTTAGTTACGTGTTTTTTGAAAAACATGTTTTGTGTGCAAACCTTTCTACAAGTGAATGATGATTGATCATTTAGTTTATAGAATTATATAAATATCGAAAGCAAGGAAAGAAAGGAGAAAAAGAAAGGTAAGAAAAGAAACACAGCGATATTGTAACTAGCATTGGACTAATTCAACGATATCAAGTTCAACTGGTTCACACTTGGAACCAATGTGTTCTGCGTATAAGTTGTAGAATGTACCTGACAGACATTGGTAGAAAGTAGTGGAGTTACCGATAGCTAATTTACCATCTGGAGAGATAGACCAACCTGCAGCATAGATTGCACCTGCTTGTGGAGGTGGACCATCGAATTGGAATTGCTGGTTAGCGACAATAGAACCAATTCTACCCTTGGAATCAGTCAAGACACCGTTATGAAGTTTCATAGATAAAGTACCTGGAGCATCACAAGCTTCGTATTTGATACTATTGTCGATTGGTAAAGCGGAGCCGGAAGCTTGGACTTGACCATCATGGATTTGAGTTGCTGGTTGAGCGGTTGACTTTCCGGTTGAAGTAGTTCCTTGTACTTGACCATCACCTATTTGAGTTGCAGCATTATCTTTTGGTTTTGGTTTTGTAGTTGTAGTTTTAGTTTTAGTTTTAACGGTTGTTGCAGTTGTAGCTTGTATTTGACCATCACCGATTTGAGTTGCAGCATTAACTTTCTCCTTTGGAGTAGTTGTAATCTTTGTTGCAGTTGAAGCTTGAATTTGACCATCACCAATTTGTGTAACAGGTTGAACCAACTGTTTGGTGATTGTTGCAGTTGTTGCTTGAATTTGACCATCACCGATTTGAGTAACGACATTTTCAATCATTGTTTTAGTAACTTCAGTTGCAGTTGTTGCTTGAATTTGACCATCACCAATTTGTGTTACTGGATGTGCAAGAGTTTTTGTTTTAGTTTTAGTTTTGATGTTATTCAAAGTACCGGTAGTACCTTGGATTTGACCATCACCGATTTGGGTTGCAGCTGCTGCCTTTCTATTCTTTTCCTTGTGTGCGAGAGTAACAGATGCGGAAGCAGTAGTTGGTAATGGATTGATTGCGATACCGAAAGAGCCTGGGAAATCGGTAGTACCGTGAGCTAAAGTAGCAGATGGAGTGAGAGTGGACCATGGTTCAGATGGAACGTATGCACCGAGTGCATTACCGGCTAAAGCGACTACTGCGAGGTTTCTGTATTGCATTGCTAGTGTGAGTGTGAGTGTGTGTAAGGCGTAATAAAGTGGATGGTTAAAAAAACAGGGGAAAGAGAAAACCAAGAGAAAAATACGATACAACTTTCAATGTAGAGGTTGGAGAAGAGTAGAGGTTTTATAGTTATGAGTAAAGTGAATCAAATGTATGAAAGGCAAAAGTGGAAATTAAAGTTCCACCGTTTAATAGTCAAAGCGAAACGCGTTCAAATATGTAAACTCATTACAGTAATGTAATTGACTTTAAAACAATAGGAGAACGGCCAAAGGAAAGCAATGATAAAACAATGACAAGCGAGTCTCAATTAAATTTGTAAACAAAATGCTGTGGGTAATGTAGTTTCCGTTTAATTCATTAAATCTAAATTAGGAAATATTACTATTTTGGGAATATTAATTGGGGAAAAAAAGGTACTTGCTGTCTTCGATGACGCGAAAATCATTGACGTGTTACTTGATCTGACGCGTTCAATGTTGCATTTCAGCGACGCGGTCGCAAACGACGACGTGGAAAAGGGAGAAGGGAGAAGGGAGAAGGGACGAAGGTAGGGAAAAAGAAAAAGGGATAACCATGTCTTGCCCTTGCTAAGGTGAATTCGAAACTTGATTTCAATTACTTTTGATTTATTCGGCTAAAAAACTACTCGTGATATAGAATACAAACAAGTATTAAAGGGGATCGGCATGAAAATATATAATAATAATAATAAATAGCACAGATGGGGTATGAGTGAGTGAATTAAAGGTGTATCTAACACTTGACTAATTCAACGATATCAAGTTCAACTGGTTCACACTTGGAACCAATGTGTTCTGCGTATAAGTTGTAGAATGTACCGGACAGACATTGGTAGAAAGTAGTGGAGTTACCGATAGCTAATTTACCATCTGGAGAGATAGACCAACCTGCAGCATAGATTGCACCTGCTTGTGGAGGTGGACCATCGAATTGGAATTGTTGGTTAGCGACAATGGAACCGATTCTACCCTTAGAATCAGTCAAGACACCGTTATGAAGTTTCATAGATAAAGTACCTGGCGCATCACATGCTTCGTATTTGATACCATTGTCGATTGGTAAAGCGGAGCCGGAAGCTTGGACTTGACCATCATGGATTTGAGTTGCTGGTTGAGCCTTTGGCTTTTCAGTTGAGGTAGTTGCTTGGACTTGACCATCACCGATTTGAGTTGCTGGTTGAGCGGTTGGCTTTTCAGTTGAAGTAGTTGCTTGGATTTGACCGTCACCGATTTGAGTAACTGGTTGAGCTGGTTCCTTTGGAGTAGCAGTAGTTGCTTGGATTTGACCGTCACCGATTTGAGTAACTGGTTGAGCTGGTTCCTTTGGAGTAGCAGTAGTTGCTTGGATTTGTCCGTCACCAATTTGGGTAACTGGTTGAGCTGGTTCCTTTGGAGTAGCAGTGGTTGCTTGGATTTGACCGTCACCGATTTGAGTAACTGGTTGAACCAATTCCTTGGTTGGAGTAGCAGTAGTAGCTTGGATTTGGCCATCACCGATTTGGGTAACTGGTTGAACCAATTCCTTGGTAACAGTAGCAGTAGATGCTTGGATTTGACCATCACCGATCTGAGTGACAACGTTTTCGATCAAAGTCTTAGTGACTTCAGTTGCGGTGGTTGCCTGAATTTGACCATCGCCGATTTGGGTAACTGGCTGAGCAAGAGTCTTAGTCTTGGTTTTGATTTCATTTTCAGTACCGGTAGTACCTTGGATTTGACCATCACCGATCTGGGTTGCAGCTGCTGCCTTTCTGTCCTTCTCGTTGTGAGCTAGGGAAACAGATGCTGTAGTTGGTAATGGGTTGATAGCGATACCGAAGGAGCCTGGGAAATCGGTAGTACCGTGAGCTAAAGTAGCAGATGGAGTGAGAGTGGACCATGGTTCAGAAGGAACGTATGCACCGAGTGCATTACCGGCTAAAGCGACTGCTGCGAGGTTTCTGTATTGCATTGCGTCTGTGAGTGAGTGTGTGCAAGTGTGTGAGGGGTATTAGTGACTGTGGGATTGTCTGGAGAAGAAGGAAAGGATCAAAAGTTGGGAAGAAGAGCAGAAGAAGGAAGGAAGGAGGGAGAATGTGTGTGTTATATATGCGGGAGACTGCGGGACTGTGCAGCGGCGGAAGGAGGGGGATGCACCACCCAACACACCGACACACCGACACACCGGATTCGTCGTCATTACATGTCAGTTTTAGGAAACCCAAGTGCATTTTACTCCTGTCGGGTAACACGGCGCCCTGGGCAGATCAGCGCACAAACCCGACCGGTGGCGGAACGGCGCGTGCGGTCTAAAAATGGCAAATGGCACTAGCGCCAGCGCCAGCGGTGTTCCGCGGGAGCTATAAATAGCTCCCGCGAGGGGGAAAAGGGGAGGGAAAAGGGGAAAGGGCCCCCCGCGCTCATTGGCCGGGCCGCGCGCCAAAAATAGCGCGCCCGTGCACCGGCGCGGGGCTTTCTGGTGACTTCGGCGGTGTTTGCAGGATACAGGATATGAATACAGATATAGGATAGTGGATAGAGAGCGTCGGATATACACTACACAGGGTTGGCTTGGCTTGGCTTGGCTTGGCTCTCACGAGCACGCTTCCTCGTCGACAACCCGGCCCACCGCCGCTGCGGCAGCGGGCGGGGGGACCCGCACCGCCCATCTCTCAGTTATCGCTCGGATGAGTTTCTCTGGAAGGCTGCCATGGACAGCTGCACCTGTCTCCGTGTTGCCGCACCGCACAACCCGCAGCACCCCGAGTTCCTCGAACGCTGTAGCAATTTCCTCCTGGTGGTTGTCGAGGAGTGTGCTGTTCGGCACGACAACCAGCTTCTGTGTCAGCTTCTGTGTCAGTTTCTGGTTACCGGCGGGCGTCGTGTCCTCCTTACTTTGCGACTCCCACTCTCGCAGGGTATCCACGATCGACCCCACTCCAGCGTGCGAGATAACGACGCAGCTGTATCTCGTGTACTTAGCGGCCAAGTCCAATGCCCACTGGAAGGCAACAACCTTGAGATCACCTTTACCTGATCCTACTCCTACTGTGTGTACTGCCCCCACAAATTCGCCGCCACTGCTGCAGTCTCCCGTAAACCCTAGCTGGGCAAGCAGACTACGCACAAGCTCTATCGAGTCTTCACCACCAGCATACTGCACGACCAATCGCGTAAACCCGTCCCGTGAGAGCGCCTCGACGAAAACACCGCTGAGGACCGCTTCTATGAGAGGCACAAATGTGACTGTAGCACCCGTCGTGACAAGAATCTGTTTCTCCATTGTCGCCGGTCCGGAGAAACTACCACGTCGACGCCAACGTCAATCGTGTTGTGTTGATCTGCTCTGATCTTCTCTGATCTGATCTGATCCGACCCGGTTCGCGACACTGCCGCTGTCGCGCGTGTGTCTGTGGCGTCTGCTGTGGCGGGCGAGGGCGAAGCACGGAAAGTGTGGCGAGGATCGGGCTGAGCCTCCCCTCACACCTTTAACGTCTCTGTGTCAGTTTAAATGTCAGGTATTTCCTTTTCCCCTTTGCAGTAACTGTGGCATTAGCTGGCAGTGCTACTATCATACCATTTGCACGTCTATGCCAGTGTCGAACCACTTGTGTCCATCTGTAACGATGAAAGCTACTTGTATTGTAGTTGTAAAGACTATATAAACCCCTCACTAAAGAGTTTCAAAGTTGAAAAGTCAGCACAGCAAAGCAAGGAATAGTATTATCAGCATGTCCACTCTTACAAGACAAGTCAACGATGGCTCAATCCATTTCAAGAAATCTCAAGATGAAATCACCGATGATGGAGTCTTGACCGTTTCAAAGGATAATCTCAGAAAGCTAAAGTATCCACACTGGGCTCCTGCTTGGGATCCAAAAGACGATCACGCTTTCAAGAATCCTGAACCTTTCAAACATATCGATAGAGGTTTCTTTGCTGATGCAGAATTCAACTCACTTAAAAATATCGATGGTGTATCATGGAAACAAGTATCACCTAAATTAGGTTTACAAATCGATGGTATTCAATTGAGCACTTTATCTGATACTCAAAAGGATGATTTGGCTTTATTGGTTGAAAAATACGGTGTTGTCGCATTCAGAAATCAAGATTTCAAAAATCAATCTTTCGATGATATCAAGGAATGGGGGAAATATTTTGGTCCTCTACATGTTCATCCAACTTCAGGTGCTCCAAGAAATCAACCTTATTTTCATATGACTTTTAGAAGAGGTAATTTAGAGGAAAATGTTGAATATTTCAAAGATAAATTACATAATATCGGTTGGCATTCTGATGTTTCTTACGAAAATCAACCACCAGCACTCACACTTTTCGCTATGCTTCAATCAGGTCAAAGTGGTGGTGATACTCAATTCATTGATATGGTTGAAGTTTATGAAAGATTCTCCCCCTTAATGAAAGATTTACTAAATGATCTACAAGCTCTACATACATCTAGAGAGCAAGCAGAAGCAGCTAAAAGAGAAGGTGGTATTGAAAGAAAGGAAACTATTGATTCGATTCATCCTGTTGTCAGATATCATCCTGTTCTGAAAAAGAAGAGTCTCTTTGTTCATAGAGGCTTTACTCGTAAAATTCTTGGTTTGAAAACTGAAGAAAGTGATAATTTATTATTATTCTTATTCAATCACACTGAATCATGTTTAGATGCCCATGTTAGATTCCAATGGGATGAAAATACTGTTGTTCTATGGGATAATCGTAGAGTCTTACATACTAGAACTTTGGATTGGGATTCAGAAGAAATTAGACACGCATTCAGGTTAACAACTTTAGGTGAAAGACCAATTGCTAATGAAAAAGAGTATAATGATTGGACACCTGAATTAGAGGAAGAAAATATTAAATTAACTCCTCATAAACTTAGCTTATCTGCAAAGGAATATTATGAGGAATACATTGTAAACAAAATCTAACTGGTTTAGCACTTCACCTTTACGACCTCTTTATTTATCTTATTTGTATACTTGAAATAGAAGAAAACTATATAATCAATCTGGCTATTTTTCTTTCGGTGTTAGCGGGCCTTCCGCGATATTTCTTTTATCTCCGATGTATATCAATTCAGTATTTCCATCATCATGTCAAACTCGGAATTTTAAATGACACGCACTTATAGAGCAAACACAATTACGTTGTTATCACATCAATTTAACTCTAACACTCTAATAGGAAAACAGAATCAATTATGTCTGACAATAACCCTGTTCCAAGAATTCTTGCTCATATGAACAAAGATCACATCCATAATCTTGAAGATTTCCTTGTGGTCTATGGACATGTCGATGAAATGGCCGCTTCAAATAATCCAACAATGGAATCTTTAACTTTAGATGGTTTCACAGTATCTTTCAAAGATGAAAATTCAAACAATAGAACCGTTATTAAAATTCCATTTGAACCATCTCTTAGTTCATACTCTGATTGTAGAACAAGACTTGTACAACTTGCTCAAGATGCTGCTCACAAAAGAGGTTTCTCCGAATATTTAGTTAACGATGTACCTTATTTTGCAAAACCAATCAATATTGTAGTTACCTTAGCTATGGCAACAGTTGTTTTCTTTGTTTTATTCCCAAATAATTTATCAAAATCCTTAGACTTATTGAACATCGATGATTCTATAAAAAATTCAATTAAAAATTACATTACTCCATTCTTACGTATACTAGTGGCAATTCATTCACTTGAAGCTATACTTATCATGTATCCATTAACAAGGAAACATAGAATGGGATTCTTGAATAAGTTAGCTGCTCTGTCATGGACAATGGTACAAGGTATTTTCTTCATCACTGAATATAAGAGATCAATTGAACGTGCTTCTAATCCCAAGAAAAGGAGTTAAAAACCAAGACCAGCTCCTATTCTACTAAATTATCTCTGCATAGAATAGTACGAAACGGCATGCCTCTGTTCCCCTTCCCCCTCTGTTCTAGAAACCCAACTAAATAATGCTTTATGTTTAAGTAATTCAGCTCGTTTAAGTTTATTTAATCTCTTTCTTTCATTTTCTTCTTCTTGCTTTCTAGAATCAACTTTCTCAACTTTACGATGCAATAATTTTCGTAAAGTTTCCTTCTTCTCCGCTTCCAGTTTCTTCATAACAAAATGCTTACGTTTACGTGCAGCATCTGCTCTTCTAAATTCAATCTCCTCTGCTGTTAACTGCTTTTTATTGTTGCCCTCAATCAATGCAAGTACACTCTTTGGGATTTCTTTGTTATTGTAAAATTCAGATGTAACATCATCTGGTTCTTCTGATTGTCCAAGGTATTTCGCCCTCTGTCGATCACTCAATTTACTCAAGTCAACGTTTTTATTTCCAACATCATCATCCTCATCATCATCATCATCATAATCGAGAAGTTCCTCATCATCTTCATTATCATCATAATCAATACCTATCACATCTTCTGCATCATCATCTATACCTAAATTAATATCGTTATCATCGTCTTCGAGTTCTTCATCTTCTTCATCATCATCTTCATCATCTTCATCTTCATCATCCATAGATTCATCTACAATTGTAGTATCTTTCCGTTTCCTCACACGTTTACTATTGGAAGATGTTGGAGTTGCACTCCTACTAACACTGGCACTTTCACTCTTCTTCTTTGATCTATTGATTTTTTTTCTTCTTTGAGTATTTGAAACATTGACCAACTTACTAGAATCACTAAATGCAATCGTAATATTCAATGAACTGTCTTTCCTGTCCACAATAACACGACTACCATTATCATCACCTTCATATTCTTCTAAAGCATCTAATTCAATTCTACTCAGCTCCTCATCACTGGATTCAATCTCAGCATATTCAACTTTCCTGCCCCGACTCATGTTTCTTTGAAATCTATTATCAAAACAACAACTTTTTCCACTTGATTAATCAATCAACTAACTTCATTCCGAGTCTGCTAGAGCTTGTTTCATTATCAATCCAACATAGCGCGGTGCACTGGCGTTTTTGAAGGCTTTTTTTTTTCAATTCACGAACCCCACTATGATGACCACATAATCAACGGAACCAACATTGTAATTTGCAAACAGATAAACTTTAATCGAATAATAGTTGAAGCTTTCCAATACACATACTACAAGAAACTCTATCCCTTTTTTTTATAAAAAACTTTTGTTATAGAAACACAGGAAAAACTTTGAAAACCGAAAATTATACAACTGAAAAAAAAAAACTGATGCAAATATAACAAAGAGTTGTGTTCAAAAGAATGGATAATTTGGATAAATTGGCAACTGTTGCCGCCACTGATAGCGATCCTCAAAGTTTAATATCTGCATCTGTAATGGAGCCAGTGATGGATAACTCTACACATAATTCGTTTATGGAAACACTACATGGACTCGGAATGGAAAATCTTAATGATCTTAATTTGAATCAGTTAAACAGTCAACTCAGATATGAACTAAGAAAATTGAATAGAGAAGTTGGTGTTGAGTTGAGTGATACGGATGACGAAAATGAAGGTGAGAATCATGAAGGGGCCAACTGTGGACCCGTTGATGATGATGAATTGTCTGCACTTGAACAATCCCTTGTTAGTGCATTCAATGAAAGTGAGAGTGAACCTTTCAAAAATTACATAAAAAGTATTGTTGAAAGAGGTTGTTTACAAACTGATACTGGTTTAGATTTAGATGAGAAAGAAAAGGAGTTAATAGAAGATAAATTCAAAGATACTGTACGAATGAAAGATAAATTAATAGAAGGTACATATATTGAAGATAATGAAAGAGATACCTTAGATTTAAGTATACTTGATGGAATAAGTCGACAGAGGAAGAAAAGGAAAGTTGACACAGGCTTGAATAATCAGAATACTACGAAAAGGATAATTGATAATCTAGACCATCATTTTCATCCACATTCTCAACAACAGATACATAACGAACAGAGTTTGCGACAGCATAGCCACCATAATTTAGAACACCATTTTAGCAACCGTTACCATCCTCAGCATAGTCACTTACAACAAGAATTCCAACAACATATTGAGCAACAATTGGTATCACCTCAAACGTCAGAATCCGATATTAGAGTTCAGCAGCAACAACATCAACAGCAACAACACGAACGACACGGAAGGAACGAACGACAACACCAGCAGCAGTCGCAGCAAAAGCCAAATCAACAAGAACAGCATCAACTAGAGCAACACCAAAGACGAGAACATCAGCAGCAACATACTCCCCAATTATCCAATGTTCGAATCCAGCAATTGCAATTCAACCAGAATCGACATACACAACAATCATCTAATAAACGTGATGGGGAGGATTATGTGGAGGAAGAGGAAGAAGAGAAAAAAGACGAAGAAGAAGACCAAGAAGAGGAAGATGAAGAAGAAGAAGGTCATCAACATCTGTTGGACTACCATAATCCTTCTGCAGACATACCAACACCACCGGAAGCGCATCACGAACTCAACAGGTATGTGAGTTCTGACGTTGATGTGGGTGTAGATTTAGATTTGGGAAGTTTAAATAATATGAATATTGACTCTAGTTCTAATAGGAACATTACAAGTATGACAAATATTGCACCAGCTGTACCTGAAACTAATAGTGGACTGAAACGAAACGGTATCCATAATTATGATGGATTACATCATAATATCTATTATCAGGAACGAAATAAATCTTCACAATCTCTAATAACTGATGAGAATGTTAAGAAATGTTCAAGATGTAGGATGAAAAGGATTCATGAAAGTGAGAGTGATTTATCGAAATATCAAACATGTTCTCAATGTCGTGAAAGGAGGAAAGTTAAGGAGAAGAAACCACGAGTTGTAGTTAAATTACCTAATTTATCTGATGATTGGGAAACATTCTTAGAGAAAGTTGCAACTAATAAAGTTATAGATTTGATTCAACATAATTATGGAGGATATACTGATGTTAATGAATTCCCACGTTATGCACCTGAAGAATTAACAATTGATGTTATCAATAGTTTAGGTTCCAAAATTGTACAAAAATATATCCATCCATTACAGAAGATGACAGGATTCAAATTCGCTGTTAGAGATCATCATAATCCATCACTTTCAGATTCAAGTCGTTCGAAAAAAATGACATGGATGTTTATATGTTCACAAGATAAATTACGGAAAAGGAAGAGTAGAAGTGAGAATAAGAGACAAGTTATGAATCGGTTAAAGACAGAGGAATGTTGTTCTAAGATTACACTGAGTTATGATATCGTTTATGGGGTAGTGCAATTAAGTTATAATCACAAACATCATAAACCTCTTCCAACTAATTCGAGTTCCAATAGTGATAGCGATGAAGAAGGTAAAAAGAATATCTCTCGTGAAGAGGTACTTGGAAGTGCGGGAGTTGATGTCGATAGTGATAAGAAAAACAAGGAGACTGTGAAGTATGAATTGGTTTTACCGGATAAAGCAGGGTGGATGAAGGGAGGTGGTGATGCTGGAACGAAAACTGGTTTAAGTGATCTCACAGAAGGAGCATTGCAAGCACACGAAATGCGTCAAGGTAACCATAATCTCTCTGACAGATATTCTTTGTCGAAAGAAAGTAATAGTCATCTCGATAATGAGTATATGGATAGGGAAGTGATTGAAGCAGCTACAGCAGCGGTGGCGGCTGTAGCAGGTGTAGCTGCAAACGAGGAGGTAGACGATGTTGCGGACTACACGAGACAACGGGGCGATGAAGAAGAGAAAGTCGGAAATGGGGAGTCTGGAGAACAAGATATGGAGGTGGCGATGGATATTGGGGACAGTGTCGGCGTTGGTATTGACATGGATGAGCAGCCGGACCACGTGAATGTGCACGAGCAGTTTGAGCGTATCGAGGATATCATTGGTGCGGTGGCAGGCGTTGGTGACAGCGACGACGACGAGGAGGAGGACGAGGACGATGACGACGACGATGATGATGATGAAGACGACGAGGAGGAGGAGTACGGGGAGGAGGAGGGTGATACAGCTGTTGAGAGGGTGTGCGATGAGAACATCATTGACGTGGACGTCGACGTCGACGCTGCCGACATAGCCACGCTCCTCCGCCAGGTGCAGCAGCAGCAACGACAGCAGCAGGGGCAGGGGCAGGGGCAGCACCACAGGTGATTGTCCAAACAGTGAATATATACACCTACCTATTCATCCCGTCATCTTCCCCAGCTGCTGCTGCTGCTGCTGAGCCTCCCCGAATTCATGCCACTTTTGCCGCCGCGCACGTGACCCCGCAACACTTGCAACCCCGCTTGCGCACGTGACGCGCCTTGCTTATGCACGTGACCTCTTTCTGTTGTGGGCGAGCGCGCCCCGAGCGCGGGGCGGGTCCCGTGACCGCGCGGAGTCGCCGCTGCGCGTGTTTCGAGCGGTCTTAGCGGCTCGACCCGCGAGGCGGGCCCTCCCAGCGCTTGGAGCTGGAGCTGGAGCTGGAGCTGGAGGTTGGAGCTTCCCTTTGCGGGCTATCACAAAACAAAACTTGTCGAGTTGTTCCGAAACTGACATTTATGTGTACTTTTACCCTGTTTCTCTTTGTACTGCTATTTCTGTATATCTACATCCCGTTCTACCCTGCGCCACCACACTTTCTGTGAAAGCACTTTCCTGACTAATCATCATGTTCAAACTGGGTGCCACCGCTGCTGCTGCTTCAGCTAGGTCTAGCTTGCTATCGGGATCATCAGCTGTCACTGCTAGAAAATCCATCCGACTATTCACTAAAAGTGGTGTCTCTCTCCTTTCTAGAAGACTCAAATCCAGTAGCTCATCTCTGGAGAATAACAGGATCTTGAAAGCAGGATTCTTCTCCTGGTCTTTCCGTGCTGCTGTTCTTTCCGGTGTACTGGGATGGGGATACCTCACTTATCTCGTCTATAAGGAAACCAATCCTGGTTCACAGTTACCTCAAACTTCGGTGAAGGAAAACGGTAACACAAAGAAACATATCGTTATTTTAGGTTCCGGTTGGGGTGCAATTTCTTTCTTGAAAAATCTCGATACTACTCAATATAATGTTACTATTGTCTCACCAAGGAACTATTTTTTGTTCACTCCATTATTACCTTCAGTACCTTCCGGTACTATTGGAATCAAATCCATTTGCGATTCTGTGAGAACAATTGCTAGACAAACCCCTGGTGAAGTTACTTATTATGAGGCAAAGGCAACAGATATCGATCCAACTAATAAAACTATCAAAATTGCACATAAATCTCAAAGATTTTTAATTGGTGATGCATTTACTAGAGATACAGATGAAATTGAGACAACTTTATCATATGATTACTTAATTTACGCTGTCGGTGCTAAAGTAAATACTTTCGGTATTCCTGGTATTTATGAACATGCTTCATTCCTTAAGGAAGCAAACGATGCAACTGCTGTAAGACAGAAATTATTCAATCAAATTGAAGCTTCCAGATTATTACCTGTTGGTTCCGATGAAAGAAATAGACTATTATCCTTTGTTGTATGTGGTGGTGGTCCAACTGGTGTTGAATTGGCTGCAGAAATCAAGGATTATATCAATCAAGATTTATCTAAATTTATTCCAGGTATTGAAAAGGAAATGTCTGTTACTTTAATTGAAGCTCAACATAATGTTTTATCTACTTTCCACCCAAAATTGATCCAATATACTAAAGAGATTTTCAATCAACAAGGTTTAAATTTAAGAGTTGATACAATGGTGAAGAAAGTCGATGATAAAAATGTTTATGCTTCTTTAAAGAAACCTAATGGTGAATCCGAAGATATTGTTATTCCTTATGGTACACTTGTTTGGGCAGGTGGTAACGCTCAAAGAGATTTAACTAAAGTTTTAGCTTCTAAAATCATTGAACAGAAAACTGCTAGAAGAGGTTTATTAATCGATGAATATTGTAAATTAGACGGTGATGATTCTATTTTCGCTTTAGGTGATTGTACATTTACACCAAATCCTCCAACTGCTCAAGTTGCTCATCAACAAGGTAATTTCTTAGCTAATCATCTAAATAAATTAGCTAAACTTGATGATATTCAATTCACTCTATCTAAAACTACTGATCATCATGAGGAGCAAAAATTGAAAACTCGTTTAGAGCGTTTACAAAAATCTATTAAACCTTTCGAATACGTTCATCAAGGTTCACTCGCTTATATTGGTTCAGAAAGAGCTGTAGCGGATTTATCTTGGGGTGATTGGTCAACTGTCGCTTTAGGTGGTACAATGACTTTCTTCTTTTGGCGTACAGCTTATGTTACCATGATGTTAGGTATCAGGAACAAAATTTTGGTTGTCACTGATTGGGTTAAAGTCGCTATTTTCGGTAGAGACTGCTCTCAAGAATAAATTCCACTAAGTTAAGGTTGGAACTAAATATATTCCGTAACTATATAATAATATTGAATAAAAAAAAAGAAAGAAAGAAACAACCTTATTCTAATTGAATTTTCGTTTTCCTTTGTACGGTCTACTATTATATAACTCTAATTATTCTAATGGCTTTGCGCATTTCCTCTTTTCAACTTCACCAGAGCTGGGTGCAACCATTGTTTCCCAATCTAACGGGTATAACAATTCACCATCTTCATTACGAGCGAAAACAACACCTAAATCATTTCTTGCAGTTGATAAATAAAAATTAATACCATCTCCAAGTGATAAAACAACTGCACGTATTATATCTCCAGGCTGATAACATTCCCAAGTTTTAACACTATCACGTTCACTTGAACGTATGTCTTGACTTCTTATTATTGCCTTAAAAAATTCCCCCGTTTCAGTCGGTAATAAATTTAATAACTGTAAATTATCTTTCATTCTATAATTTTTAGGTAAAACACTCAATATTTCAACATTAACCCTTTGATGAGTCAATTTGTTTACTCTAGCTAAAACAGTATCATTAACTTGAGGTGTAACAGCTTTATAAGATTTACAATCAATTTGATTTGAAACTGAATCTTTACGTGTTATAACACTAACAACTTTACAATTTTTAACAATCTTATTCTCCCCACTTTCTTCATCAATTTCAACTTCATCTCGTATTTCAACGCATCCTAAAGTAGTTGATATGATCGTCGGAATCATCTCATTGTTAAATGAAATTGTATCTAATCTTGTATTATCTCCAGCAACGTATTTGATCGATGACGATCCTTCACTTGGTTGATAGATCGGTAATATTGGCTGTCCTGGCAGTACTTTCTTCGGATAATCAGTTAGTGTAGACATGTTTGCTCATTTACTATAAGTTAGTTTCAACAATTTCTATTATTATATGAATGAAAGAAATTTCCTTTTCAAGTACCACACAACCCCAGAACACAACTTGGTCTTTGTCGCGGGATTGATCAGGTTGCTCGCTGGAGGAGAAAAAAAAATGGAGAAAATTTTTCAGCCTACTGAAATTTCAGACGTTTCCATTGTTGTCTCTGAGAAAAGCACAAAAAAAAAAGATAGCTGCTTGAAAAATTTTTGCCTTACAATATTTCAACTTCATAACGTTTTTCTTTCTCTTGCTACCCTTTCTTTCTTATTCATTTACCAACTTTATCCACTCAATTAACAACAATGGCTAAATCTGATACTAAAAAGTCTTCTAAAAAATCTGTTTCTAAAAAGCAAGAAGAAAAAGCTCTAAAGGAAGTTTCATCTTCTTCCTCTGAATCTAAAGCTTCTTCTTCTTCTTCTTCTGAATCTGAAGCTTCATCTTCTTCTTCTGAATCTGAATCCGAATCCGAATCTTCCTCCGAATCATCTTCTGATTCTGAATCTGAAGATGAAAAGAAGGATGAAAAGAAGGATGATTCTGAATCAGACTCTTCTGATTCTGATGATGACAAAGAAGATGAAAAGAAGGAAGATAAGAAAGAAGAATCTTCTGACTCTGAATCTGATTCTTCAAATTCTGACTCTGACTCTGAATCTGAATCTGAAGCCGAATCTGAATCTGAAAAGGAAGAAGAATCTAAAAAGAGAAAGTCTGAAGATAATGAAACTTCAGAACCAATCTCCAAGAAAGCTAAAACTGAAGAATCTTCAGATGAACCAGCAACTCTTTTCGTTGGTCGTCTCTCATGGAATATTGATGATGATTGGTTAAAGAGAGAATTCGAAAGTTATGAAGGTGTTTTATCTGCTAGAGTTATCTCTGATAGAGCTTCAGGTAGATCTAAAGGTTACGGTTATGTCGATTTCGCATCCAAAGCAGTCGCAGAAAAGGCACTCGAAGAAATGCAAGGTAAAGAAGTTGATGGTAGACCAATCAATGTTGATTTATCTACTTCAAAGCCAAAAACTCAAGATAGATCTAATGATAGAGCTAAACAATATGGTGATCAAAAATCTGAACCTTCTGATACTTTATTCATTGGTAACTTATCCTTCGACTCTAACAATGAAACTGTTACTGAATTTTTCGCTGAATTTGGTCCAATCTTAGGTGTTAGATTACCAACTCATCCAGAAACTGAACAATTAAAAGGTTTCGGTTATGTTCAATTTGCTTCTGTTGAATCTGCACAGAAGGCATTAGAAGCATTGAACGGTGAATTCTTGAATAATAGACCAGTTAGATTAGATTTCTCAACTCCAAAACCACAAAATGATGGTGCTAGATCCAGAGGTGGTTTCGGTGGTAATAGAGGTGGTAACAGAGGTGGTAGAGGTGGTTTTGGACGTGATAGACAACAAGGTGGAGGTTTCAATAGAGGTGGTTCTGGTGCAAACTCTACTCCAGTTGGCGGTTTCAAAGGTACCAAAAAAACTTTTGATTAATTTAATTGATTCCTTTACTAATAGACAATATGTGTTATTGAACACTTTTGAATCAATATTTCCACTCTGTTTTCCGTATTATACACAATTATAATAATTTATTTCCATTATGAGTATCTTTTCTTTCCATTAAACTTCATGTGTGTGTGTATTTATAGTTTTTTTTTGTTTCATTCCACATTGGATATCTTAGTTTCGTTCGCAATAAAATATGGTCTCTATGTACATGTATAATAGTCTTAGATATTATATTTAACTAAAAAACATTCTTGTATTTATAAAATCATTTCCAGTTGTATTTAATTCCTTCTACTTGTCTACCTGAAAAAAAATAGGTGTGCGTGCGGCTTGCTTGTATAACCGTGTTTTACTTTGTGGAACTAAAAAACTTATCTGCTTCTTCCCTCAAAACTGAATATTCTGATACTTGCATGGCCCCACCTACATCACCATTTAGGTCCTTAAATAATGGTGGACAAAGGTCTCCCAAAAAAGCCAAAAATTATGAGTATCTTGAGATACATACAGCCAAACTACGATCTCCTATGAAGAGATCAATGTCCGAGTTGAACAAATTGGCATATCAGAATGCGTTGAAAAACAGACCCATCTTACTCGACGAAGATGAAGGGGTTACTGAGAACGAATTAACGGTTTTGGAAAAGATTATTAAACTTGGTCAAAAGGACGAATCATTTACAATGTCTATGGAAGAAGAGGAAGAAGTGAAAGAGATTAATTCCAATATCAAGACCGAAGAAGAAGAGATAAAAGACTCATTCGACGATAAAAATGGAATGATATCGCCCTTGAAATCTACAATTGAAAATAAGCAGGTGATACCTAGGCTTTCACCTTCTTCAACAACTGCAATGAGTCCGACAAATACTTCAGTAAAAGTGGAAATGAAACTCGAGCAATTACCCAACAATGAATCACCAATAAGAAGATCAACTAGAACAAAAAACAGTCTATTAATGAAGCTTGAAAATGTTTCAACCGAGACTTCACCGTCAGTTACTCCACGTAAAAGGAGAAGAAATCTTCATTCCACATTCAATGGAATGAATGACCTTCTTCCCACTGACCATAAAAATATAAAACTAATGAAAATACCTTCAATAGAACCAGACGACGATGAGCTACTAACTAAAGATACGGCACTAAAGAATCAGGTTATGTACCATGATGGATATGAAGCTTATTTTGAGCAAAATCATAGGAAGTTTCGAGCTTCCAAAAGCTCAATGACACAGGCACCCGTTCTTTCCTACGAGGAATTCAATAAGTACAATAAAGTATTGGATCTAATTTGCTCAGAACCTATTGAGAGTTTGTATCAATTATATGAATTCCATTTCTCACAATGGCTTTTCGAATTAAAGGAGAATTTCAATTTGATGTTCTATGGTATTGGATCAAAAAGAATATTGCTACTCGAGTTCTTGAAAAAATTTGTTTTACCACTTAACCCAAAAGCGAAATGCATTGTGATAAATGGATATAATACTGAATTTACATTACGGACCTTACTTAAAGAGATATGGAGAATTTGTTTTAAAAAAACTTTACCTACAACAAGAGAAATAAGAGAGGCTGTCAATTTTACTCATTTGGAGTTTATGAAGCCTCGTAATAAGGAAATGACACTATACCTCTTATTAAACAATATTGATGGACAAGCATTGAGAAATGCAGATATCCAATCGATGATTAGTGAAATTGCTAGAGTAGAACAGGTTTCTTTAATTTGTTCATTGGATAACTTGATAACTCCTGTTCTATGGGATGCATCAGTACTTTCTAACTATAATTTTATATGGCACAATATTTCAACTTTCCGAAGTTACACAACTGAAATCACTTTCCAGGATCCCTTAAGTATAGGGAAGACTGATGAATTGGTTGGCTCCCGTGGTGCGAAATATGTCTTAAGTTCATTAACAGGTAATGCCAAAAGTTTATACAAGCATTTGATTTTACAACAGCTAGAACAAATCGATCTTATGATTGGAAGTAACAACAAAATGATCGATAATAGAGGAAATATTAGGGGTTCAATAAAATGCTGTATTCCACTTCGTGAATTCTATGATCTGTGTGTTGGTGAGTTTATTATTTCAAATGATATATCATTTAGAACAATTCTTGGAGAGTTTGTCGAGCACAAAATGTGCACTTTGACAAGGGATACATCTGGTATGGAAGTTCTTTTTATTGCATTTTCCGTTGATGAACTTGAAAAGTTGCTAGATGAGGAGTTGGTTGAATGATATATAGAAATTTAGAGGAATTTTATAAATTTATTTACGCATGCTTTTTAAAGTTAAATTTGCCTCTGCACAGAGGACAAGTGGATGCACCAGAACTTTTGAACCATCTGTAAAGACAAGCAGAGTGGAAGTTGTGCTTGCAAGTTGGACAAACTTTATTTGGAGTAGAGTGATCGACAGCATTAAGAATAGAATAACAAATTGCACAGTCCTCATAATTTTCAAAGTTTGCAGTTACATTATCTTTGAAATGTTTAATGGAGTCTAAGATAGAACCATTTTGAAAATTGATAACATATTGCGCAGACATGATCCATGATTTCCATTTCTTCTCATCAACACCAACTCTACTGTTACCATTAACTGTAATTTGTGCTAGTGGGTAGTTGGGTGGTAGAACAATTGAAATTTCCATTTTTTGTTCATCAATATCATAACGGCATTTGATCTCATTAGTTTTTCGGTTTATAATAATTTTGAAATCATTGTCTTCAAGAGAACCTTTGTTAGCTAAAGTTGATAAGATATCATTGATCAATGGGGGACTGATGTATCTGGTAATGAATTTTTCTATATTACTTTGAAGTTGTTTATTCTTTATAGACTGGAACCATTGCTGTGCAAAAGTGCCCCCGATATTATTCATAATTTCATACACGAGATTCACAAGAATTTTTTTCACTTCCTCTTCATAAGTTAATGTATCGTGATCATCAAAGGAATATGAACTAACATAATTGATCTCAGATTCATGTAGTTTGAACTTGACGATATCCAACTCACTAAAGACAAAATTCAAAAACTCCATGAGTGTTTCCTCACCTAAAGATGCAAGGTAATCTTGTCTCATTTGTTGAGTGATGTTTTTGAAATGATCCATGATCAAAAGCCAACCCCAGAGATATTGATATACTTTCCATTCAGGTTCAAACTCAATGTAGTCAGATAAAGGAAGTGACACTATTCCAGTTAAGATTTGAGGTAACTTAATACCTGAATCACCCTCCTCATTTATTTTTCTTTTAGAAAGTGTGAATTCAACGACCAAATTATCTTGAACCTCAGGAATTAGTCTATGTAAAACTTCTGCAGCAATTCTTTGTATCTCAACATTTTCTGATCTCAAACAACTAAACAGTTTTTCATAATGGATTGCAAGAATTGTATTACTTGTTTTCCGAAAAATGTACTCAAAAAGGGTACATAGTAGTTGGATGGGTCTGTTTACAAGCTGGATTTCAGCAACCCTGAAAAATATATCAAGAATTTCACTTTCAACATCAGCACATAATTCGCTCCACAATTCAATATCATTTTTATGATTTCCAAGAAGTAAATAAAGTTTAAATGTTTCTGCAAGCAAGTCAATGGACAATGTGTCCTCTGAATTAATCAAATTTAAGTTCTCGGAAATCAGTTTTGCACTTAATTCTATGACTTTATCAATAAAATCGGAAGGGTACTTGGAATCACAAACACCATATATCGAAGTAATGTAGTAATAGCAAAATTTTAACAAAACAATCCTATGATATTTAAAATTCTCATCAAATGCAATTGTACTATCTAGCCACTCTGAAAACGTATTTAAAAGTATCAATAATCTTTGAGGTGAAAAGAGTGTGAAGTCTTGAGGAATTTCATAATCTAGATCTAAATCCATAAAACCTGTTAGAAGTATCAAGCCTTTTAATCCATCTCCCAAAATCGCTTCTGAAGCTCTGACTGAAATAACATCTGTAAGAATTTTTGCTCTAATATGCTCCAAAGTTTTGGAAGATAAAAACCTTTTGGAGCAATTAATATAGACATAAAGTAAAGCTGGTTCAGATAGCAAAAAGTTGAAATCAATTGTTTCAAATTCTTTTACAGTAAGGTATTCAAGTTTTTCACTCAAAACTTTTCCAACTAAACGGTGAGCGTAGTATGATAACAACTTACTATCATGTGATAAGCATTGAAAAATATCTTGAATGATATGGTTTTCAGACGTCTTGGTCAAAAGAGCAGACATGATTTCATTGTGTGTAAGTTTGCTGAATACATCTGAAAGAAGAGTGTTAGCAGTGGTCTGCAAGTCTAGATATTTTTTCTGTAAAGTCGGGGTCAAAGAAGCTTCGAAGAAAAGAATATCGGATGCATATTCAGCAAGTAAGAATAATTCTATATGAAGTGGTTCCTTTTTTGAAGAGCTTTTCAATAACTGAACAACAAATGATGCTCTGTTCAAGATTTTCCGAGCAATATCAAAGTTAATGTGCTGTTGATATTCATAACTGGAGGTAAAAAAATAAATGCCTAAGTTTAAAGAATTTGCAATAACTAGTAATCTTGAAGGAAATCTTTCAGCAATCTCATCCACTTCTATTGTAAGTCTTTTGGTAAGAAGAACGGTTGAGACAGTTGCCGATAAACCATCAGTAAAGGAAATCAAATCTCCATCAAACTGACCGGCTGCTTCATATGCATTTGCAATGTATGCAGATGAGAACCTTTCGTTTCCCGGAATATTTTGCTCTAATCTTCTCAAGAGTAAGTGGACTGTTGAATTATTGTCATTTTCTTTGCTGGTAAATGCAGCTGTAAACAGCTTTTGCAAAAAGACTGGTTTTTGCGCTGCAAATTCTACCATAACGTCATTATTATAATTTTTATAACAATTTGAAATAAATTCATTGAAGCTTTCACTTTCAAATAAATTTGATAATATTTTTGGAGTCAAGAAAGAATAAAGAGAATCATTTGAAAATGAAGTCACAGGGGAAAACGATCTAGAACTCTTCTCTAAATGCTCGTTCAAATCCTTAGCATCATGCAAATTGAACTTTTTCAAGTCCAAGATAACCTTGAGCAAATCAGAAACATGGTTTATTGAGTCAAGCTTTTTGTAAATTCTATCAACAAGAGAATTTATTCCAGCTTCAGAAGCACTCTGTGAATGCGAGTAAAGTTTTAAAGTATGCAGAGGAGTGTCAACAAACTCCTCATTAATATATTCAGGTAGTTTTACCATCAAATCATATATGCTTTCATCAAATTCAGCTAAATCTTTTTTAATAAAAACTTGAACGATAATGAATGCCAATACTGGTTTAGATGATGTCTTCTCTTCAATGGATTCAACGGCATTTTCTAACAATACTTCTGTTAAATCTGACTTGTTTGCAAGTAAAATGTTAATAAAGGACTCAACAAAACAGTTGGTATGCTCAACATGATAATCTTCAAAGTCAGGAAAGACTATATCCTTGGAAGGCAGTGCATCCATTATTGATGAATTTATATCAAGTAGTGGATCCTTATCATCGTTGAAAAATATTTGAATGTTCGATAAGGTTGAAACAATTGATGGTATCAAGGTTCTAGGAGAATCTAACAAATGAACAAGGGCAAAAGTTAATTCATCAAGTATAGTATTACTGAGAGAGTTTTCTTTCTGTAGAAGTTCCACTGTCTTTACAGTAACTTTCCAGCCTCTCTCAATGAATGGAGGTAATTTTTCAAGCTCTAAGCTTTGGACAAGCAGTTTGAAAAAGGGCTCAAATTTGTCAACCTCTGAAAATAAACATATCTCTTTGGGTAAAACTGTTAACAGCTTGAAAACAACATCATAATATACAGGATCACTATTGAGAGAGCCATAGCTCAATAAAGCAAGGAGCTTCTCGTCTGATTTTTTGATGTTATTCCAAAACGAAGGATCATATTGAGTCACACAGACCATTGTGTCGAGCATTGTAATCAAGCAGGGACCATAAAGAATGGGATTGACTTTGGAGTCAAACTTAATACCCTTGAACATTGACTTTGCCAAGGATTTATAAGTAGCTTTAGTCAGTAAAGGTTCAACATATTTCGAAGTTACCAATGCCTTGAATGTCATAAATGCCGATTTTTTGAGACTGAAATCTGTAGATGAAAAGCAAGCGTATAATGTTTCTTTCTCGTATATCGAATGAATCAAATTTGAGATATCTTCATTCAAAGAGATATCATTTATTACCTTCATAGCTTGTACCAGGAGCAAGTTTGCAGCTTGCAAGACACGAGTAAATTTTGTTTCACTTTCATCTTTTGTGGTAAATCTTTCATCTGATATAGTGTCTTTACTTTCGAATGCAAAAACTTGATAGGAGTATTGCAGAATCTGCATGATGAAAATTTTCCATAAGTTGGAAATTTTCTCTTGGTTATTATCAAAAGCATCATTCAAAGATTCTTTGCAAATTTTGGCAACAGATCTATCAGTATCAAACAAGCCAGCTAGCCAAACACCGATAGAGTCCTTCAAATATTTAGCGTATTTTTTTCCTAGAGATTTAACAAACATAGCCTGAATTTGATGAGAAACAAATCTTACTTTTTTGGATTCATCGATAGCCAACTTGGGATACATTTGAACCCAGGTGATAATAACCAGATCATCACCCAACTCACTAGAATTATTCTTAGTATAATCTAGCAAAGCCACAATAGACTTTTCCTTTGTTGACGTGTCTCTTTTTAAGAGAGACTTGAATGCCAGTTTCAGAGTACTTGAACAGGAAAGATGGTTAGGATCGGGCACCCCCGTGATGTAGTTTAAAGACACTTCAAAGCCATTGTTTCCAAGGCTGGTATGTGTAGTATTTCCAAATGCCTGCATAACTGATTACTAGTTTCAAGCTTTGTAATTGTCACAAAAAGAGCCTTCACACTGTTTCTCAGTTTTATCCTGATTGATGATGGATTTCCGTTAGAAGTGGAAAAAACGACGTTAAGCACGTGAAAAACGCGACAGAAGTTCTGTTGTTGCACGCGACATATCGAAATTATTTTACTAATCGGGGCAATTGTCAACAAAAATTGGATCGTTTTCCATCTGTGCTAATTGTTCCACACGCTAATCTTTCAGCATACTTTCTGTCTTTGGGTACACTTTAAAGCGGAGGCTAGCACTATTTGTGGTCCTTTGCACTTCGAATCTGCGTTTTTCAATTAGATCGGTCTTTTACAGGTGTACTTCCAGTCTCTTTGCTTCCAGTCAATAACCTTTCAGTGACATCTCTTACTGAAAAGGCATTTAAACTTTAGAAAATTATTGAGAGAAAGTATAATAACTACTGAATATGTCCAAACCTGAAATACCCCCTATTGAGTTTCTCAAAGGTAAGATATATCTTGTTGTAAGTGACGAAAAGCCTGAGGATACCGAAGATTTTGTTTATTTCACTATCGAAGATTCACTCCCATATAACAACTTCAATTTGGACTTTGGACCTCTTCACATTGGTCATCTCTACAGATTTGCTGTTGCTCTTCACAAGATTTTGAATGAACCAAGTAATAAAAACAAGTGCGTTGGATTCTATTCTTCTAATGATAACAAACAGAGGTCTAATGCGGCTTGTATCCTATGCTGCTACATGGTTCTCGTTCAAAATTGGGCCCCACATCAAGTTTTGTTACCACTAGCACAAGTTGACCCGCCTTTTATGCCCTTTAGAGACGCTGGATATTCTCATGCAGATTTTGAAATTACTATTCAAGACGTTGTATATGGAGTTTGGAGAGCAAAGGAAAGGAACCTTATAGATATGAGATCGTTTAACCTGGAAGAATATGAACAGTACGAAAGGGTAGACCAGGGAGATCTGAATGTTTTAGCCAATGACTTTATCCCTTTTGCATCACCAAAGCAATCGAGGCCAGGTGCTCCTCTCAATGAACCTTTCAAAAAAGTATTAGAATTCTTTGCAGCCTCTAATGTTAAATTGGTGGTTAGATTGAATTCTCATCTATATGATAAACGAGAATTTATAAAAAGAAATATCCAACACATTGATATGATTTTCGAAGATGGGACATGCCCAACAATGGAGTTTGTTCATAAGTTTATTGGTGCAGCGGAAACAGTGATTTCGAAGGGCGGTAAGGTTGCTGTTCATTGTAAAGCAGGGCTTGGTAGAACTGGTTGTTTGATTGGTGCATATTTAATTTATACTCATGGCTTCACCGCAAATGAGTGTATCGCCTACATGAGAATTATTAGACCCGGAATGGTTGTTGGCCCTCAGCAGCATTGGCTATATCTACATCAAAATGACTTTAGAGATTGGAGGCATACCATGGTGCTGGATACCATTCCTGACAGTTCCATCGGTGGTTTATTCCCGTTAATTTCATATGAAGAATATAAAAAGAGGGAACAAGAGACAGAGGATGGAAGTGTAAATGAAGTCTCTAGTGATGATCAACTGCACCTTGATGAAGATCCTTTGATTAGAACACCAGTACGCCGCAGAAAGATATCTCCGAATCTAAAAGCAAATGCCTCTAAGGCTGTCCCAATAACAAGTCCAGGGCAACCTAGAAAATATAGAACTTTGGATAATCCGGTAGAACCATACGCTAATTCTGATGATGAAGATGCTTACATCTCTACCATACACAACCACAGTACTATTGAAGATAAAGAAAATAATAACACATCATCTCCGGACTATTCGAAAAGTGTGGGTGCGAAGTTTCTGTCCACTCCAAAATCAGATAAAACTAGCAGAGATGATACCATGTCTAGTCCTAGTACACTTTTAAAGATTGGAAAGCAAAGAAAAAGTATGGTGCACATTTCAAAACCAAAAGCTCGTGTGTCTTCCTCCGAGAAAATTATTGGGGGTTCTGGTGTGCGTAAATCATCAGCTTCTTCTAAAAAAACGATTATACAATTGTGATGCTTTTTTTTCCTTATTTAAAATGCCCACTAGGATGTATTTTGTAACAGTTTGCTTCTATAAACGCTATTGAAGATCTGCTTCTTAAAATAAGGTAGTTTAACTTTTTGGAAAAAACGCTGAGCCACTTTTTCTGGGGAAGCTTTCTAGAAAATTCCCGAAGTTCGCTAGAGTTTCTGTATCCGGAAACTCGGATGTTGTGATTCTTTTTAAACGGGTAAAACAAATCTTATCTATTTTTAATAAGAAGATGCTTTTTCAAATTTGAACATCACAATATTCTGATGTTTAACAAAGTTTAGGAGAAGCTTTGAAAAAAATTATCCACCAATGTTTGCATCAACATTATCTAATAAACCTGTGGCGATTGCTCAACCTATTTCTCCTCAAAAGCAAATGATTGAGTTTCGTGAAGTGCCATTGAAGCAAATGTACCACCTTTCCATATTCATGCTACCAAACGTACAATTTGATCCAGATTATACTGCCTTGATATATTATCAAATAGTACCTGATGGAAAGGATCCTGTTCAAATGAACAATGGACAGGTTATGCAAGGAGAATTTAAATTATTGGGATTCCTCAACGCTGTTAAACAGAGTGCTATTTTTAAGATCAATCCCGGAAATATCAATATACCTGTTTCAGCAACTATTCATGATGAAGGTGATATTGACATGGATTCAGGAGTAGTAGAAACGGAAGAGAAGGAAACGGTAACTGTTGTTATTGGTATAAGTATTGACCGTAATGATGACGCGATCCAACAACTAGACTGTTTGAAAGTAACCAGAGATTCGAATTCCAATTCTCTAGTGAAAGCGTCACCTATACGTCCAGTGCCACTCTCACAATCTGATATTTTAACCGTCAGTAACAAGATTATTGCCAATGCATATAATTATCTTTCATCGTTTACTGACATGAATAACAATGTGAATATTAGTCGATTCAATGATTGGTGGGATAAATTTAAGATGAAAATGAGTAATGATCCACAGTATCTTCAGCATTTGGAATGAAACCAGGATTTACAATTGGAAAATAATCTATAGATATTGTATACTATGTACAGTTTAATGAGTTACGGATTTTAATTGAACAATTCATTGAATTTGGATATCCTTGATTTGACTTCTGCTGGACCTAAAATTTCAATGATAATAGGTAAGTTAATACCTGATTGTGGTCCAGTTAGAGCGTATCTCAAAGTTTGAAATACTGATTTTTTCTTCAATTCAGGTACATTGATAAGTAATTGTTTGATGGAATCATCAAAATTGGAATGGGTTAAGGAGTCTACGTGAGAGTTTAATTCCTTCGCAATCAGTGCAACAACTTCAGCATTCAATTTTAGTTTTTTCAAAATTTCTTCTTTGCTATAATTTGGTTGAACAAAGAAATAGTGATACAATTCAGTATTAAAATCATTAAGCTTGATCAAACTGGAATATGTACTTTTCAGTACTTTTTCTACTTTCTCAACAGAAAGATCATTCAAACCTAGCGTTGCAGATATCGATTTATGAGCTTCCAGAACTGCATTTTTGAAAAATTGACCTTCAAAATTTTTCAATTTTTCAGACAAATAATGTTTATTAAAATAATCTAACTTTTTCCAATCAACTTTTGCATTACCTTTAGTCAGTCCACTTAATTGCCAAATTTTAGATAATTCTTCAATAGTGAAAATTTCACTTGATTTCTCACCCATTTCTCTTTTCGGATTCCAACCAAATAAAACACTAAAGTTAACCAATGCATCATTCAAATAACCTTTCTCCTTTAATGACATGATATCGATATCACCAGATCTTTTAGATAGTTTTTTACCTTCAACGGTTGTTAATAATGGAATATGAATAAACTTTGGTTTATCCCAACCAAACGCATTATATAGAGCAATATGTTTTGGTGTTGAAGCAATCCATTCTTCACCTCTTATAACGTGAGTAATTTTCATTAGATGATCGTCGACAACATTAGCAAAATGATATGTTGGAAGATTATCAGATTTCATTAGAACGGGGTCTTCGTACCTTCTATCATCGAGATTAATCTGAGGTTGTAAATTGATGGTTCCATGAAGTAAATCTTCAAATTCTGGGTAAGTATCAGGTGATTTAAATCTAATTGTAAATGATTCACCATTTTGAGCACGTTTTAAACTTTCTTCATCAGATACATTTTCTAAACAAAATCTGTCATAAGATACTGTAGTTGGTGGTTTTAGCAATCTAGCTGAGTCTCTTAAACCATCCAATCTCTCCTTTGAACAAAAGCAACGATATGCAAGTTTCCTGTCTAAAAGTTGGTTCACGTATTTTTGATAGATTGCTGATCTTTCACTTTGACGGTATGGGGAATAAGGGCCTGGATGAATTGGACCTTCATCGATCTGAATTTTAAGCCATTCGAGTGTTTGGTAAATATTTTCCTCCGCTCCTTCAACCAATCTATTCTGATCTGTATCTTCTAAACGAAGAACAAATTGACCGCCAGTTGATTTGGCGAATAAATAATTATACAATGCAGTTCTGAGTGATCCTAAGTGTAAGAATCCGGTGGGTGATGGTGCAAAACGAGTCCTTACAGGATAATGTGGCTGGACAAGTAGAGGGGAATGTTTATGGTGAGAATGCTCATGTGAATGTGATTGTTCTTGTGGTTGATGACTATTTGAAGTTGAAGCTGAATCAGATTCTGGACTTGTTGTGGTTTTCCATGGAGATGTTTTCCTCAAACTGAAAGCCAAGCTGGTTGAAGTGGAATGTATGCTGCGCCTACTTAAAAACATTTCTAACCAGGCGACACGGAAACACAAAGAATAACTAGATAATAGATCTTCCAATGTGTTAATACTTTGGTTAAAGCAAGACGAAAATGGAAGGTACTTTAGCACAGCCTGGGAAGATAAAATTTCAGGTGCAGAGCTGAGAAAAACTTTAAATTTCAGTGTCAAAGCAGGCAGGCAGATCCAGCGTAGATTGTGAAAAAAAATAGACTTTCCATATAGACACTTGGGCTAAAGAGGACCGCCTTTGATAGAAATCTTTTACTGGGATGGAGAATGCTGAAAAAATCAAGTTGCAAAAAGCCAGGCTTTCAAGGGCCTTTTTAGATCAGGCAAAATCTTTTGGGATCGAACAAGATATTGAATTTTGTCCATGTCTTGATTCAACTGCGATAAGTGCTTATAATCAAAGTATTTTATACGGGAGTGGATACAGCACTCCAGTGACGAGTGATGCCTCTATGAGACAAAACTTTCAACACGGTGTTTTGAGACAATCAGAACAATTACAGCAATCACAGAGTAAAATTGATTCGGAATCTATTTTCAAGATATTAGCAGCAGCTGCTGCAAATATCAATACTGCGAAGAACGTCGGATCTATGGCTGGTAGTACAGGTTTAAATGGGCACGGTGATGGTATTCAACATTCTAACAGTGTTTCCAAAGTTAGCAATGCTAATCTCTTCAAGAACAGCTTACTGAAGAATCAGAGCATGAAGAATAAAGTAAGATTTGTTAGCTGAGAGAGGAGTATAGTGACCTGGATTACCATGCACCTAGATAGATCCATTAAGAGCGAACTAAAACTAATCGACGATACCGATAAAACGAGAAAAACTTTACTTAATGAGAAAAATGATATGACTACTTAATACATTATAGACTGACTAATAATAGAAAACGAAAACTAAACGAAGGACTAATAAAAATGCGTAAAAGAAAAAGCATTTGATAGAAGACTCCAGTGGTCAACCTTTATTCCATGATTATTTTATACACCGACTAATATACATTATATACGTTATTTTCTAGACAAACGACTAATCATTTTACTACTATCAGAAGGAAGAGTAAAATGAATGTTAGAATTAGTATGCACATCCAATCACCTCTTTTCTTCAATGCCATTCTGTACTGAGTTAATCTATTATTTGAGCGTATGAGTCTAGAATTTGAGGAATCTATACCACGTTCCAGATCATCGAGAATCAAGAACTGTTCAGATAACTCAGTATTGATAGTTTGAGATATCTCACGTTGTTGCTTGACGGAGGTATGGAGTTGCTCGAGCTGAGTGTCCTGGTACAGGAATTGATTCTGATTATGATTGAAAATTTGTTGGTTTGACATCGTAAATGAAGGGTTATCTGTGTCACTGTTTTCTTCTATAAAACTGTCGACTGTGTCTCTGTACGGCTTGAACAGCACCGGCGGTGAAGATTCGACAATATTGTCCTTGAAACGAACACTTTTCGGAGTTGCGTCTATATCTAGTGGGAGTTGAGTTGCCCCTGTGATTTCAGTTTCAATTGAGTGATCACCGCTATTGGACTCAGTCGATTGCAATTTGGCGGTAGCAGGAACCAACTGCAGACCGGATATCGCCTCGCTGAGATGCAAACCTTCGTTCATTTGACTCCACACACGGATGTAAGTTTCCACCAAACCATTGAACCGCTGCACAGTCTCAGCGTCTGTAGTGTCTATTTCCTCTCCCATAGCCTTCAAGCGGCCATGCACACGTCTGCACGTCTCCACCAGCGGCGCCGTCTGCAGCGTCTGCACGTCGCCTCCGTACTGCGCAAGCGTGAGCGCCTCCTCCACGGCGTCCTGCCACTCGGAGAGCGTCGCCAGCAGCTCCGTCGTTATCCCTGTTGTTGCCATGGCGTGTGCTGTGCAGGGTCTGTCTTTGTCCTGTTTCTCTTGTTTCTGTCCTGTCTGTCTTTGTCTCTTCTCTCTCAGTCTCTCCAGCCCAGCCGCCCTGGCGCGCCGATCGACGCCGCCGAGCCGCGGACGGGCAGGTGCAGTGCAGGTGCAGCTTCTCGTCTCGTGCAGGTGCGGCTCGCAGACAGACGAGAAGCTGCAGGCTGCAGACAGACAAGAGCAGGCGACGCTGCTCTGCACAAGCAGGCTCTTCTTTGCCACCACGAGCTGCAGCCGCCACCAGAGGACACAGCTGCCCACAAGACTCCTCCTGCCGCCGTCCCACTGCCACACACCGGTGTTTCCTCCTTTATAGACTTCCTGCACCCGGCAATTCCGCTTCCCCGTTTCCCAAAGACACTTACAACCACATTCCGTCCATCACCGTACTCTGCTCACCGGTTCCTACATATTCTGCTTGCTGTCGACTATCCATCCACACAGCTACCCTTGATTTTCTCCGGATACTACTGCACCTCTTGATACCAGTCACAAGCGCTCAACGCACCATTGGCAACCATGTCGACTATATGGCCCTTCTTCAACCACTCCTTCTCGAACGCCAATATCAACAAGATACTGTCTGAAATAGAGCAGGACAGTATCAAAAGAGCTGAATTACAACAACAACGGCAAAAGCAGCAGTTGCAGAGTAAACTCAATGGCTCTAATAACTCCGATACTACGATCCCATCTTCTGATGCTACTCCAGCAGCAACAACTACGACTACGACGACAACAACGAAAAGTGCAACTACAAGTGCAGCCACGAATACAATTAGCATACCGATAACATCAACATCTTCAACAGCAGCAGCTGTACCTATCGCTCTTCTTGATTCCAACAATGCCACTAACAGCAGCTCAAGTGGTAGTAGTGGCTCCGACGCTTCTATAACAACAGCTTCCTTATCTCCGCATGTCGCATATTCTCCAACAACAACTCAGTTCAATATAACTGCCTCTCAATTGTTACAGTCAATTCAAAATAGCTCTCCCTCTCCAACTCCTTCCCCTTCCCCTCTCACTAAAATGTTGCAAAATGCTTCTACAGGTAGTGCAGTTTCGAACAACAGTACAAACAGTCACAGTACAATTACTAATACTTCAATCCAGCAGCATCAATCTTTACCACCACTCCCGATCAAATCAACAGAAACTACGGAAACCTCCAACAATGGTGATCCTACCGATGGAGGCTCATCTGAAAGTGTGAAAAGTAATCAAACAATCACCTGTTCTGAAAATTATCCTGAAAATAATATCAACGTTTTTCTATTCAATAAATTACTTGATCAATCGAATCTATTAGATGAAATTAATCTATCCAAGAATCAGAAACTTATAAATTATATTTCTTCCAAAGATGTTATCAATACAATGTTTGATTATATCCTTTTTTCCCTCAAATTATCAAAATTCAAAGATATTGCTGAAGTACCTAAATATATGTTACAGCACGATATTTTCGTTATTGACGATGAATTGTATCAAAAATCTGCAAACAACTCAACTGATGATTTCTCAGATTCCAATTCAACTAATGATAATACTATAGACGACTTTAATGATAGTATAAAAAATAATAATAAAAGTAATGATAATAATGATAATAATAACAATAATAATGATGATGAAATAACTAATGATAATAACAATATAAATAACAGTAACTTCGATGAAAATAAAAATATAGATTTACTTCAAATTGCTTTACAAAGAGCTACAATAGTATCTGAAATCATAATTTTACCAAATACTAATATTCATCAAACTTTACTCAACAATTTTGATATTTTAACTAAATTTTGGAGAGGATTCCTTAATAATGAACCTAATTTTATTTTCAAAGATGTTGAATTAGTTGAGAATGAATCCGATATAAATATCTCCTTTAACAATGATTTTGATGACGAAATTAGTATCAATTCAACTGATGCTCAAAAATTATCAGAATTAGAAGATTCAAATAATTATCTCAATATGAGAGTCCCTCATGAAATTATAATGTTCAATAATTTCCTTAAATTTATCGATGATTTAGCTCTATCAAATATAAGTGGATTTATGAATTTTATTAGATTTGAGCAAGAACATTATCAAATGACTGAACAATTCATTAAATTTATTCCTTATTCTCAAACAATTTGTGATTTATTAGTTAGATTAATATCAACTGATAAACCTTATAATAGTAATGGTTTGATTAATATTTTACTTGAACAAGATTTAATAATTAAATTGTTGAAAATTGTTGAGAAATATTATTTAGATCATCAAGTTCAAGATAATATTTGTAGTCTTTTAAATGGAATTGTTGGTATTAGTTCAAATATTGGATTTTGGGAAGAATCAAATAGTGGTAATGGAAATGTTCAATCAAATAATAATACAAATAATGATGATGAAAATAAAGAAATAAATCCCAATAATCCAAATATTGGACCGAATGATTTAACTAGACAATTAGTTTCACAAAATTGTATTGAAGAAATGTTGAATATAATTTTGAATTATGGTAATTATGGTTTAGTTACAATTGTATCAGTTATAATTGAAATAATTAGGAAAAATAATTCAGATTATGATGAATTTGATTGGATTTCATCAGTTGATTTTAATAATGAAGAAATGAAAATGCCTAATTCAAGAGATCCAATTTATCTTGGTAATTTATTGAAAATTTTTTCAATTAATTTGAATAAAATTGTTAAACTTTATTTAACTGATGATTATTATAATTTTAAGAAAATTGAGAAATTGAATAGTTCAATTGGTTATAAAATTGAACCTTTAGGTTATGAAAGGTTTAAAATAATGGAATTAATTGCTGAATTATTACATTGTTCAAATATGATTTTAATGAATAAATCAAAAGAACTTGATATTTTAATTAATAAAAGAGATTCAATGAGAGATATTAAAAATACTGAAAAATTAATGACAGATGCAATTAATGGTTTAATTATAAATAAAGATGAAAAAAATATTGAATTTAATTCTAATAATTTTAATTATATTAATATTGAATTAAATTTATCAATTGGTAATTATTTTAAATATCAATTACTTAAAACTTATACAATACCACTTATAACATTAAAATTAATTAAATTTCCTTGGAATAATTTTATGCATAATGTTATATTTGATTTAATTCAACAAATTTTCAATGGTAGATTAGCAAATTGGGATGAAGATAGAGCAGTTAATCAAGAAGAGACAATTTATGATGATAATTTAAGTTTGAATAAAATTTTAATTTGGTCATTATTTGGATCATATTGTGAATTTAATAATAATAATAATGAAATTGAAATTAATAATTTGAATGATAATAATTTTGAAGAATTAAATTTTTATAAAGATTATGAATGTAAAGATGAAAATTATCCAGGTTTTTTCAATCTTTCCAAATTTATTGTTCATTGTTATAAAATTTCAAATTTAATGTATGAAAAGAGTAAATTTAAATTTGGTTTTATGGGACATTTAACATTAATTGCAGAAGAAATTCATAAATTTCAAAGTTATGTTGAAAATTTTGGTGCAACAAAGAATGAAAATGCATTTGGTTTAAATAAATTTGATAATGATGAAATTCAACCATTTTATTTGAAAAGTTCTTATTATATATTTAATAATTTATTTGAAACAATTTTTGAAGGTTTAGGAGATTTTAAAGATTGGTTAGAATTTGTTAATATTGAATTAAGGGAAATTAGTTCAATGTATAATAAAGTTTTAGGTAATCCAAATGAAATTGATAATGAAATTGATCAACAGAGGAGAGATGATAATTTTGATTATAATAATAAAGATGATAATATTAAAATTGATGAACCACCTAAAGCAATTGGAGCAATAATTTTAGATAATGGTGATAGTAAAGAATTTAGAGAATCAGTTATTGATAGTGATAGCAGTAGTGATGAAGATGATGAAATGAAAGGAACTGAAGGGAATGAAGTGGATGAAGGGAATGAGGAAAACATGATTGCATTAGATCGTGAAAAGAGTCGAAATGAATAGATTCTTTTTCCTAAAGATTGATTTATTTCGAAATTTTCTATTTTACTATATAAATGAAATGTATGAGAGATGACATTAATGAAAGAATAATTTTTTTTTTAAATAATTATTTAGTTTACGATTATTATTTATAGTAAGTTATGATACGGACGACAACTCGAAGTAATCAATTTTACAAAGTAGTATTACAGTTTAACAATTTCCGATATTTACAATAAGCTAAGGGAAATATTAGGATCGATAGAATTTATACAAGTGAGTAGGATAGTCTGGTGACTTGTCTTGGCTCTGTCTTTGTAGTCTCTGAGCGGTAGTTTGGTAGTGCTGACGAACAAAAAAACGGTAGTTTGGTAGTGTTCACTGGTACAAACTCGGTAGTTTGGTGGTGGTGACTGGTACAAACTCGGTAGTTTGGTGGTGGTGACTTGTACAAACTCGGTAGTTTGGTGGTGTTCACTTGTACAAACTCGGTAGTTTGGTAGTGTTACACTCAGGTATCCTACGCTCAACTATTTGGTAGTTCGTTCGTTTGGTAATGCTGTCTTGTACACTCGCAAACTCGCTACGCTCGTTTGTTCGTGTTTGTGTTTGTGTTAAAACGCCAAATCATCACCAAACTGTTGAGTCAATTTCTTAATCTTTTCATTCAACCGATAATTATCATTACTAATAATAGATTCATTATCATCGACGTCATTACCATCATTATCATTATCAACTAAACTTTTCAAATCATCATCATCATCGACAACATCATCATTAATGAAACTATGATTATTAACCTTTGAATTGAATCTATTCAATTGAACAGTTGATAATTGTAAATTATCTATTGAACCTTCAACTAAAACACCAATAGATCTACAAAAAATCAATAAATTATTCCATAATTTATCCTTAAATAAAGCTTTTGGATTACCAATTATAATTAAACCAAATTTAGCTCTAGTTAAAGCAACGTTTAACCTTCTTGGATCTTTTAAGAAACCAATTTGATGATTTGAATTAGCTCTAACACAAGATAAAATAATGAAATCTTTCTCTCTACCTTGAAATGAATCAACTGATAAAACTTCAATTTGATTTAATAAATCTGATGAATAATTTGAATTTAATTTTAAATATTGTAAAATATAATTTCTTTGACCTTCATAAGGTGTAATTATACCAATTTGATTTGGTTTAATATTATCTTTAAATAATTTAGAAATAATTTTCTCAATATTCATTGCTTCAATTCTATTTAAATATGATAAACCTGAATTTGATAATTCTTCTCTACCATAAGTTGCCCAAAACATTAAAGGTATACCTCTAATTGGCCAAGGAAATGAAGAATTTAAAATTTTCCTATCATTTGAATTAATACCATTTTGTAATGAACCATCATAAAACATATTACTTGGGAATTCAGATAAATTAGGGTGCATTCTATATTGAATTTCTAAACGAATTGGTTTTAAACCATTTAAAATTAATCTTTCAAATAATGATTGATTTAAACCTGAATTAATTGCTAATTTATTTAAAATAATTGGACCTAATTGTTGATGATCACCGACAAGTATTAATTGTTTACAATTTTTAACAATTGGAATTAAAGTTTCAGGTTCTGAAGCTTGAGTTGATTCATCTATAAGTATTGAACGGAAATTAATATTTGAAATTCTTTTATCATTTGCACCAACACAAGTTGAAGTAATTATATTAAAAGATTGAATTATTTTTTTCTCTAATTTTTTCAATTGTGAATAATAATTATTTGAATCCTTTTGTGTGAAAGATTCATTATTATCTAATAAATCTTGTTGTTGTTGTTCCCTTAATTTGATTAATTTTTTCAATTCAGGGTTAGCCCTTTCCTTTATAATTTCATGTAAAGTATAGTTCTGGATATTTGAATCAACATCTTCCCTTGATTTGGATGTAACCCTTAAAACTTTTAAATTTAGCTCGATTAATTTTTCAGTTAAATGATCAACTGCAACATTAGAAGGAGCACAAACTAAGATTTTCTCATTTGGATATAATTTACTTAGATGATAGATTATAGTTGCAGAAGTTAAAGTTTTACCTGTACCTGGAGGACCTTGGATTAAAGTTAAAGAAGATTTAAGTGAAGTTTGGACAGCTAAAATTTGTGAATTATTCAATTTAGGGAAATTTTTCTTAGGTAAGTTTAAATTTTTAGGTAATTTAATATCGGAGAGTGGATCTACCTCTTGATCATCTTTCACTGTGGTTGAACCTAAAATTTTCTTATAGATTGAATTGGATACACAATTTGGGTTAGTTGCGAATTTTTTGAGTGCATCTTGCATTCTATCATAGGAAATACCTTTCCAAACAAATTCTGCAATGAATCTATTGTGGATATGAATTGGAGGTTTCTGATTAGAAGGTAGTAATTCTAAAGTGAACTCTTCTTGATAAGCGTCAGGTAATTTGATTATAAAACCTTTACCTTGCCAAGGTTGAGACAATTCAGGACCATTATACTTGAGTAAGATTTCATCACCTATTGAGACTTTCAATTCTAAAGAATCGACATTTGAGAAATAGAATTTAGCTAAGTATTTATTGTTTAAAGAGATTGACCAGTCTATTGAGATATAGTTTAAAGACTTTGAATCTTTTAAAGCTTTATCATAATCAGCTTCGATTTTAACTAAGGGAGCGAAAATATTTTGATATTGATAACCATCATCGTATTTCAAAAGGACAGGGTTGGTGTTAGTATTAGTGTTGTCATCATCAACGTTCCCATTTATAAGGTTGTCAGCAGAATTTTGCTTTAAATCTTGTAAAGTTAAAGAATTATTAACTCTCCAATTAGTTTCTAGTAAATTGATTGATTTATAATCTATTTGAGTTTGATTGATTAAATCTTCGTTAGTTGGAGATTTGACTAACCAACTGACGAGTCTCTTATCTTCTATCAAACTTTGCCAGTTATTAGTATCCCAGTTATTATCTTTGAGCTGAGAACAAGGTAACCTACAAAGTAAAACAACGACGTTATCCTGCTTAGCGGAGACAAACCCTAGTATAAAGATATTTTGAGAACCGCAGTTGTAACATTCTAGAACAGAATCAGAATCACCGCCACCACCACCGCCACCACTTAGTGAAGAGTTGGGATGGAGGGAAACAGCATTGTGTTTGGATAGAACTAGATGGGTGATTATGTGCGAACCACCGGAACGAGAGTTGGAGCTGGACGTAGAATTACAGAACCACTTGTCGCAAATCTGGCACCTGACCAAACAGTCGGGGTTGGAGATGCTGCAGTACGCGCAGGCCTGTGAGTGAGTCATGGGGGGGAAGTGAAAGAAGAAGTAGTGGTTAGATAGTAGATGGTTAGATGGTTAGATGGTGACTAGTTTGTGTTGTGAGAATTTTCAGAAGGCTCAGCGCAAGTACGAAAAGAAATTGGAAAACGGAAAATGAAAAGAAAATGTAAAATGTGAAAATGTAAAAATGTGAAAATGTAAAAATGTAAAAATGTAAAAATGAGAAAATGTAAAATTAGAAGAAGTAAAAAGTGTAGTACAGAGTAGCAAAGAGGAATGTGGTGGGGGAAGGAACGAAAAGGAGAATCGTCTACTGCCTGCGCGTGGCGCGGGGCGCGGCGCAGCAGCGGCGGAGCTGGCGCGACTTCGCGGAGAGATACTCGCCCGCAGAACACACGTGCACCAGCGGCGGCAGCGCAGGATCGCCAGAAGGCTCAGCGGAGCCAGAAGGCTCAGCTGGAAGCCCAACCGGCGGCTCAGCTGGCGGCTCAGCCCCGGCGCTCGGCTCGGGCACCCACGACGCGACCGACGCGACCGACGCGTCGCTGTCGCTGCCGCAATCGTTGCTATTGTTATCGCCGACAGCGGTGTCTTTATCTCTATCTCTATCTCTATCTCTATCTCTTTCTCTACCTCTGTCTCTGTGAGCTCTCTCGAAGTTGAGAAGGTCTAGATAGGAGTAGAACGAGATGGACTTCCGCTGCGACTGCGACGGCGAAGGGGAGTGCGACTGTGACTGCGACTGTATAGGCGATCGTTCAGCTACCTCTGCTGTTGCCGCAGGGTGCGCAAAGGAGCAGCGGCGGAAGAGATTGGCGGAAGCGTGTGTGTGAGGGACCTCGACGAGGTCGATGTCGTTGAGGTTGTGCGAGGAGAGCAGCTCCACGGTGGAGTCGAGGACGGGCGACGTGCAGTTCTCTGCCGCTAGGTGTGAGAGAGACCGTGACCGTGATGCGAGCGGTGATGCGAGCGGTGGTGTTGCAGACGCTGCAGCGGATGCTGCAGCGGTCGTTGTAGAGCTGGTGGCTGTGGGTATCCGCAGCGGTGCTGGACCGGCGGTCTCTGCTGTCTCTGCGGCCTCTGCGGTGTCTGCGGTGTCGGTGGGCTCGACGCTGCGCTCGAAGATGTGGATCGGACTGGGGGAGAGCATTGGTGAGAGTGTCAGTGTTTGGGTTTGTGTCAGTATCGCCAGGACACTGCGACGCCAGTGTGCCAGGGCAGCAGAAGCAGAGCGCCAGACGGGCAGACCAGCCAGATATATCCTCCCAGAGATAGCCAGCAGCAACGAGCACGAGTCCCTCGACGCACAGCGGCTGGGGCCCGCTCGCTGGCGGGCGACGTGACCGCCCCTGCGACACGCGGCGGGGACGGAGGGCAGAGGGGAGAGCAGGGGCGCCCAGGGCAGGGCCCGCGCCATTGTTGGGCGAAGCTTTTGGCGCCCGCCCCGGTGGCGAGATTCTCTGGGCGCTGTGCTGTTTGTTTGTCTGTTTGTTCTGTGTTTGTTTGTTCTGTCGCTGTTTTCGTTTCTGCTGCGCGGAAATCACACAATGTGGCTGGTGCGGCGGTGACGGCGGTGACTGCTCTCGCAGTGTGGCTGGTGCAGGGCGTGATCGTTGTGTCACGTGCCACTTCTTGTCACGTGCTGCGCTCCTCGCAGGCGGCTCGTCTTTTCATTCTATCCGCAACAGCGGTCTTGTCGCGGCAGCCCGGTTCGCGGCGCAGCAGCGTCCACACCAGCTGAAACATCGATTCAACACACGACACATACACATACACACACGTCAGACACAAATCACAAACACAATCACAATCACACACACAAACCTTACACACTTCTAACCTCCTGTCCCCATGGACTCCACCACTACCACCACCTCCAAGGTCATCGACACTCTGCACTCGGAAATATCTGCTCTCCGATCTGCTCTCTCTGACAAAGATCTCGCTCTCTCTGAGGCAAAGCACCGTTGCTCAATCATCACTAAGCGTAACGACACTTTAGTCGAACAGCTCGCCAACGCTAACCATTCAGTTTCCGTCTCAGACGCTCTATTGAAAAGGAAAGAACGTCGTATACATGAGCTGGAAATTCAATTGCAAGATTTAACCACTAAATTCGCTGATACCAATTTTAAACTAACAACCGCTTCAACTGATACTAAAAATCTGCAAAATAAGATAGATCTTCTAACTTCTCAATTAGAACTATCTAATTCAGCTTACGACACTTTATCTAATTCTTTCCATCTCTATAAATCGGAAACTAATAAAAAACTAAACGATCTACGTAACAATCAAATTCATTCATTATTAGATCAACAGTTCAATAAATTTAATAATCTACTAAATTCTTTGAATAATTTACCCCTAGATCAACAATCCCAATCTCAATCTCAAACTCATATAAAACGTTTGGAACTCTTGTATAATAATAAATTTGAATCCGTTAATCAAGCGTTATCAAAATTACTACAATCAACTAAAAATCATGGTCTAGCTACATCAGCTGTTTTACAGTATTCTGAAGATATTTTAAAAGATTTGAACAGGAATGAGTTCAATAATCTACTAAACAAAATCGATACAGATATGATTCCCGAATCATCTCCTATCCAACTACCAAAGCAACGTTCCTCTCCAACTCCAAAGCAACTTTCCCCAACTCCAAATTCTTCCCCTAAAATTCAATCAATGCACTCTCAGAGGACATTCTCTTCCCCGAATCCTAACCAGACAAACAACTCCATAGATAGAAGATCTTTCTCTTCAAACCACAGAAAGAGGAATAGCTATAACTACAGCTACAACAACTCTAATAACAATTACAACAACTCTAATAACAATCGAAAATCAATTAATTTCGATGATAGAGCTAATGGTAAAAGATACAGCAGAAACTTCAGTTCAAATGAAGGTACAAACAACTTCAACTCTTCCTCTTCTTGGCGACGTTCAAACATCGATACTTAATTTCATTTATATATGTATAAAGATAAACACATCTCCCTTATACACTCAAAACAATCCTTCAATCTCACCTTTATCGTTGACTTCGACATTCATAAATCCACACTTTGTAGCTAAACCTGGTATGGTCATAATTTGATCCGCTAATGCATACAAGTATCCTGCTCCAATACTAGCTTTGATATCTTTAATTGGGAACTCAAATCCTGTTGGTACACCTTTCAATTTAGGATCATGTGAAAATGAATATTGTGTCTTGGCAATACAAATAGGTAAATTATTGAATCCTTGAGCAGTATACTCTTTAATTTTCTCCTTTGCAATATCACTGAATTTAACACTGCCAGCGCCATACATTTCTTTAGCAATCTTCTCGATCTTTGACTCAATACTACCTTCCAATTCATATAATGGCTTGAAAGTTGCATTACCGTTTTTCTGTGATTCATATTCTTTGTTAGCACATTTGATAACTCCAATCGCTAAATCTTTAGCACCTTCACCACCTTCTTCCCAATGATTCGATACAATCGCATCAACTGCTCCAGCTTCTAATGATGCCCTTTTGATAACTTCATGTTCAGCTTCGGTATCATTAGACATCTTATTAATCGCAACAATAACATCAACACCAAATTTCTTTGCATTTGAAATATGCTTCTGTAAATTTGAACATCCTTTCTCTAACATTTCAATATTCTCATTGATATATTCAAATGGTAATGGTAATCCCGGTTTAACTTCAGCTCCACCTCCATGAACTTTCAATGCTCTAACTGTTGCAACAATTACAATAACATCAGGTTTTAAATTGGATGTTCTACACTTAATATTCAAAAATCTTTCACCTCCCATTGTAAAATCAAATCCTGCTTCTGTTATAACATAACCAATCTCTTCCTTAGCTGTTGATGTTGCTGGTAAACCTGCTAATTTTAATGCAATTTTATCAGCTAAAATTGATGATGCTCCAATCGAAATATTAGCAAATGGTCCTGCATGAACGAAAACTGGTGTACCTTCTAATGTTTGCATTAAATTTGGTTTAATCGCATCTTTCATTATAGCTGTTAATGCACCTGCACAACCTAAATCTTCACATGTAATCGGTTCACCATTCTTCGATGATCCAATTACAATCTTACCAAATCTTTCCCTCATATCTTTTAAACTCGTTGAAAGTGCTAAAATTGCCATCACTTCAGATGCAACAGTAATTTCAAACCCTGTTTTCCTGATTAAACCTTTCTCTGTTGGTGCTTCATTAATTGAAATACCTCTCAATGATCTATCATTCAAATCTAAAACTCTCTTCCATGTAATCGTTTTAGGATCAATATCTAATCTAACAAATTTAGAAATTTCTTCATTACTCCATTCATTGATTTTATCTAAATTTAATCCTAATTTTTTAGCCCTATATGTTAAACCAATTGGTATATCCCTTGAACCATCCTTCTTGATCGGACATAACCTTTTAAATAATCCAGCATCTGTTTGTGTCGCTTCATGAAACATTCTAGTATCAATAGCTGCAGCTAATAAATTGTTGGCCATACCAACTGCATGAATATCACCTGTAATATGCATATTAAATTCATCCATTGGTATAACTTGTGAATAACCACCACCAGCTGCTCCACCTTTAACACCAAATGTTGGACCCATTGAAGGTTGTCTAACATTAGCAAAACATTTTTTACCTAATGTTGCACCAATTGATTGAGCTAATCCAACAGTTGTTGTCGATTTACCTTCACCTAATGGTGTTGGTGTTATACCTGCAACTAAAATATATTTACCGTCAATTCTATCTTGAAGTCTGTCAAGTACATCAAGTTTAACTTTGGCCTTGTATGATCCATATGGTTCTAATTCATCTAATGTAATACCTGATTCAATTGCAACATCTGTAATATGCTTTGGAACTTGATTCTTGGAAATCTCATAATCTGATGGAACAGGTTTAACCAAATCAAGCTTAAGTCTCTTAAATTGTGATGTCATATCGTTATGCGAACAATTGGTGAAAGAAGGATAGGAAGAAATGAAGGAAGAAGAGAAATGATAGTAATAATACTATATCGTTGCTGCTGCCTTAACTAACCCCCATGTGAAGAACGCAAAGTGAAAAATAAAATCAACCACTGTGACTCGGGCCCTGGTGACTCCACCCCACACTCTAACTTGTCTCGTCTCGTCTCTCCACTTCCTCCCTCCCTCCCACTGATCAAACCGTGCTTCCTACGTTCATTCGTTACCTCAGATCAGGTCCAAACTCACAATTCATTTCAGTAAAACCAAACGCACGTTTAATATCTCCCCTCATCCTAATATCATCCCCCACCCTCATCCCTATTTCTGAACCGACTTGACTTGTACTTACTCTAGTCTGGGGAGGCTCGTCATGTATGTAAATTTTTCAACTACTCGGTTGATCTTTCGCCTGCCATTAGTAAACACCGACACGATCACGTACACCAACTTAAATAACTCGAAATCGGAAACAGACACATTCATATGAAGGAATCAAATCACCTCCCCTCACGAACGGTGGAAACTTTGGCCGGTTTCTCAGCAGGTTTCTGTACAACGATAATCGCTCACCCTTTCGACCTATTCAAACTGCGATTACAACTTGACACTAATAAAACTTCTCAGTGGGAAGCTTTCATACGTATATACAATAGCTTGAAAATACAGTCACATGGTAATCCATTCACATTTATTCAACTACTTTATAGAGGGGTAGGACCGAACCTTGTAGGATCAACATCTGCTTGGGGTTTATATTTCTTCTTCTATCGTCAATATAAAAATATCATCATCGATCTTACACCTTCCTTAAATCATGATATTCACCTTAAATCTTATCATTACTTAAGTTCAGCATTCCTCGCTGGTTGGTCAACTTCAATTATTACTAATCCTATTTGGGTTATTAAAACGAGGATGATCTCAACTGATAGAACATCACCTGGATCTTACAAATCAATAATTCATGGAATACTGGATATATATAAACATGAAGGTATCAAAGGTTATTATCGTGGTCTTTTACCTGCATTGTTCAACGTTTCTCAAGGTGCCGTACAATTGTCACTTTACGATATCATTAAAAAATCTGTCAACAATAATAACAATATTAGTAATAGTAGTAATAATAATAACATCGAACTTACATCATTTCAATACGTTTATGCTAGTGCAGCCTCTAAAATGATTTCAACTTGTATCTTCTATCCACTCCAAATTATTCGTTCTCGGATGCAGGTCTCTACAGATATTCATCTACAATCTCCATTCCGAATCTGTTTCAATATGTGTCACAATGAAGGTTTCTGGTCACTTTATAAAGGTCTTCCAGCAAACTTCCTCAGAGTTATCCCAGCTACATGTTCCACTTTCCTCATATACGAACATGTCAAACGTTACCTTAGCTAGCATTACAAATATATGTACTATTCTCCTTTATAGACTCTATTATACCTACATCATCATCGCATATATCGGCTACTTCCTCTCTGTGGGGCTCGGCTGTTTCGCTTAACATTATCGCTTCTAAAGTCAATCCCTCCTCGCGTGAACAGATCGAAAAGCAATATCGAATCTCAGTTATAGTACTTTGGTAGGTAGTTTTCACACTTTTTTCCTAATACAAAAAGAATAAAAGTATCTTTAACCTTGCATTTCATATTAAACTATCAATTCCCATGAACGTTCTCCTAAGATCTGGCTCTAAGAGGACACTCGCCTTAGAGTCTAAAACTCATGTTTTACTCTTTAGGTATATTAAAGATACAGGTAAATGTGCAATTGAATTAGTTGATAAAGATTCATTTATTTCTCAACCATATAAACAATTATCTAGATCACATTCTAAATCACATGGTTTCCTTGGTTTAATTGAAATGAATAATGATATTTTCTTATGTGTTATAACTCAAAAGATTAATGTTGCTCAACCTTTAGATGGTGAAAATATAAATAAAATAATTGACGTTGAATTCCATTCATTGACTAATGATAGTTGGGATTTTATGGATCTTAATTCTAACGGTTACCCTAATATTGATAATGATTTAAATTCTACACAATCTTCAAATGATTATGTCCCTCGTATACCTCAACATCCTTGTTATGAATTACGTAAATTATTATCGGATGGTTCATTTTTCTATTCATCTGATTTTGATTTAACAAGTACTTTACAAAATAGAGGTGTAACAAGGCAAAGGTTATCATTAGATAGATTTCATACAGATTATATGTGGAATGATTTTATGATGCAAGGTATTCTAGGATTTAGGAATAATTTATCAGAAAGACAACGTCAAATTTTAGATGATGATCAATTTCTTACAACAGTAATTAGAGGATTTGCTGAAACTTTACAAACAAATATACATGGTAGAAATTGTAAACTTACAATTATTTCAAAACAATCTTGGAAACGTGCAGGTACAAGATTTAATGTTAGAGGTGTAGATGATGATGGTAATGTTGCAAATTTTGTTGAAACAGAAATTATACTCAATAATCTACATCATAATCAAATTTATTCATTTGTTCAAATTCGTGGTTCAATACCTATTTTTTGGGAACAAGATACAGCTTTAATTTCACCAAAAGTTCAAATAACAAGAAGTTTTGAAGCAACTCAACCAATTTTCGAGAAACATTTTGAAAGTTTAAAATCAAAATATGGTCCAATACATTGTATTAATCTTTTATCTGCTACTAGATCATCTGAAATTGAATTGAGTAATACTTATAAGAAACATTTCAATACAATGAATGATAAATCTCAAAATCATGATTCTTTCTTTCTCACAGATTTCGATTTTCATGTTGAAACTTCGAAAACATATGCAGATGCTACAAAGCTTCTACCATTTTTACAAGAATCTTTTGATGAGTTTGGTTATTTTTTATTTGATATTACTTCAGGTAAAGTTTTAAAAGAACAAATTGGAACTTTTAGAACAAATTGTCTGGATTGTCTTGATAGAACAAATGTTATTCAACAAGTGATATCTTTGAAAGCTATTACTGATTATTTGCGTAATTCACAAAGGATAAATGATTTATCAAATTTAAAGAATAGGCATAGTACTTTATGGGCTAATCATGGTGATAGAATTTCTCAAATTTATACTGGTACTAATGCTTTAAAATCAAGTTTCTCAAGAAGTGGTAAGATGGGTTTTGCAGGTGCGATATCTGATGCAACTAAATCTATTAGTAGAATCTATATCAACAATTTTGTTGATAAGAATAAACAAAAAATTACAGATACTTTATTAGGTAAAATCTCTTCACAAAATCAAGTTGTTATCTATGATCCAATAACAGATTATGTTAAATCAGAATTGAAAAAATATGAATCAAAATTCACAAGTATAGATGATATCACAATTTTCACTGGTACTTTCAATTTAGCTGGAGCTGATCAAAACAAAAATTTAACCGATTGGCTTTTCCCTTATGATAATTTTTGTCCTGATATTTTTGTTGTAGGTTTCCAAGAAGTGATTGAACTTAATGCTTCAAATATTTTGAAAAATGATGGATCTATTGGACAATATTGGACAAAAGAAGTTGAGAAAACTATTTCTAAAAATACTTCAGAAAATTATGTTTTATTAAGATCTGAATTCATGTCATCAATCTTGCTTTTATTATTTGTAAAAGCTAATCAAGTTTCAAGAGTTACAAGAGTTGAAGGTAAATCAAAGAAAACAGGATTAGGTGGTATTACAGCAAATAAAGGTACAGTTGCTATTCGATTAAATGTTGAATCCACCTCTTTCTGTTTTGTTAATTCACATCTTGCTTCAGGTTTAAGTTATACAGATGAAAGAAATAATGATTTCATAAATGCATGGAGTGGTATAAGATTTTCTCGAAATGCTTTCATAAAAGATCATGATAATATAATATGGCTAGGAGATTTAAATTATAGAATTACATTACCAAATGATAAAACTAGATATCTGATTCAAAAAAATGACTTGAAATCATTATTGGAAAGAGATCAGTTATCTTATCAAATGATGAGAATTAAAGAATTCAAACATTTCAAAGAATCACCAATTACATTTCTACCAACTTACAAATTTGACAAATTCTCTGATGAATATGATACTTCTGAAAAGCAAAGGGTACCCGCTTGGACCGATAGAATCATTTTCGCAGGTAATGATTTAAAATCATTAAAGTATGATATTACATCAGTTATCAAATTTTCTGATCATAGACCAGTTTATAATATTTTCCGGTCCAAAATAGTTAATATAAATGATGATATTAAAGAAGAGATATCAAACAAACTTCGTCAAACTTATACCTTAGATTTTAAATCTCAACATATCGATTTGAATGATGCATCATCTTTATCTCCATCTTCTTCTTCATCTAGTACTGTGCCTTCGAGAATGTCAACAACTCCAAATCTGATAGATATTGACACGCCTTTATCGAGCGGTGCAACTCCGCCTTTACCTAGGAGGCCAGTACCTCCTATTTACAATGCCCAAGAAACTAAAAAAATGTTAATACCGGGATTGACACCTGTCAGCATTCAAAATTCCATTACTTCATCTGGATCTCCTTTAAGATCATCTGTCACTAATTCTCCAGCATCTTCAATCTCTACTTCTATATCTGAAGGGGCACCACCTAATGAAAATTCGACAATGTTTTCAGTAATGGCACCAACTCTGTCAAGATCAGGATCTATTCCACCACCACCTCCTCCACCAAGGAAAGCACAGACAAATACAACTAACACAGTCATAAACAATTCACCATCTGATGATACTACCGGTCAGCATAAGATTGCACCTATTGTGCCTTCAAAGCCTCAAATTTTAAATCAAAAGTTCAGTACTGAGGATGTTGTCGGTACCTCCATCGAATCAAAGTCCCCATCGCCTGTTCCTTCAACGCCTACGCCTACGCCTATAACATGGACCACGATGGCTCCTACAAAGAAGTTGTAGATTAAAAGACTGTGTTCTTAAGTGTAATCTTCGATTGATAGCTGGAAAATGAATAGTTTGTGACGTTTGTTGAAAAGAAAACATCTCTATAAATCACCCCCATAGTAAAAAGATAAATAATTCGTATTGACGATAGAGATCATATTATAATGTACTTCTAGTAGCATGTAAAAAAGATACTTTTTTGTTATGGAGATGTGAGGTGAAGGTCACTTGTAAGTTACAGTGCGGAGAGCAGATTTAATTGCCTGTCCCTAAAAGTTGTACTAGTTGGGGGTGAGTTCCGTTGGTGCCAGAAGATTTCGGAGTTTCGATTTCCAATTATATCCAAGCCCAACTTACATCATCGCAAATTTAGCCTGTCCTTCTTCCATTAACCTGTCCAACTTTTACGCAAGTATAAATGCTCGTATATCCCATTTGTAGCCAATGCCTTGCATTTTGACGATTTCTTTTCTCTTTCTGAGATTCACTAAAGCAAATTAGAATTAATTAAGTTTACTAAAATCAAAAAATGGCTGGTTCAAGTGCAATGTTTAAAACCCTAGTCGTGGGTCTTGCCGGACTCTACGTCCTCAAAGCAGTAAGTGATACAGCTCCTCCTAGAGTTACAGCTTCCTCTATTCAAGACAAAGTGAATAATGTTAACCATCATGTGCATAATCACGCCTTACCTGCTTATGATAGTACCGAAAGGTCCTTACAAGACTTGAAAAAGTACATTGTCAGCTCTGGTTCAGATGCTTCCCAGAAAGCTATGAATTTATATGAGGAAGCTTATAAGAAGGTGTTGGATGCAAAGAAGGAATTGGAATCTAAAGTTGATTCTGGTGAAAGTAACCGTGGCTGGAACTTCTTTTGGGCATCCAAAACTACTCCAGATGAGGAATTAAAGAAGAAGTATAATGAGGCAGTTGCCAACTACGAAAACCTGAAAAAGAATATTGGCAGTTATGGTGAACCACTTCAAGCAAAAGGTGAAGAGATTGGCAACAAAGCTCAAGGCTACATTGAGAGGGCAAAGAACTATTTCAAAGATAAATATGCTGACTTAACTGAGAATAAACAATTCACTTCAGATCAACTCAAAGAAAGTGTTAGATATTACAATAAACAGGCTGCTGATGCAAAGGCAGAATGGGATGCAACAAAAGGTAGCTGGCTAAGATGGAGAAAATCAAAATCGCAAGAAATTCAAGACAAGGCTGAAGCAAAATATAACTATTTCAAAGCAAAGAACGACGAAGCTGTAAATAACTTGGTTGAGTACTTGAAAAGTACTGGAGAAGATGCAAAGCAAGTATTGAATGAGTTGACTGATCAGGCTAAAGAAAAATATTATGATTTGAAAGACACTGCTAACGAATATGGTGAATATGCTAAAGAAGGAGCAAATGAGAAATTCAATAATGCAAAGTATTACGCCCAAGATGCTAAAGATCGTCTGGCTAACGTTGGCTACGGTGCCAAGGAAGCAGTGGAAGAAAACGCAGAGTACGCTAAAAACTATGCTGCCGGTATCAAAGATAAGGCTCATCAAGTTGGTTATGACGCTAAAGAAGCAGCAAAGGATAATGCGGAATACGCAAAACATTATGCTGCAGGCATCAAAGACAAAGCTTATGGTGCAGGATATGATGCTAAGGAACGGGTTGACGAAAATGCGGAATATGCCAAACATTATGTTGTTGGTGCCAAAGATAGAGCACATCAAGCAGCTTATGATGCTAAAGAATCTGTGAAAGATAACGCCGAATATGCACAAGATAAGATGCAAGATCAAGCACAGTATGTGAAGGATTCCGCTGCAGGGTTGAAGGAAAGAATACAAGATAATGTTGCTTATATCAAGGATTATGTTGTCGGTGTAAAAGACGAAGCTTACGAACTGGGTAAAGATGCAAAGCAGAATGTTGAAGACAATGCTGCTTATCTGAAGGATAAAGCTTACTATGCAGCTAAAGATGCAAAAGATTCTGTTGAAGATAATGCTGCTTATGTTAAAAATAAAGCTTATTATGCAGGAAAAGACGCCAAAGACGCTGTCCAGGAGAATGCAGAATTTGTGAAAGATAAAGCTTACTATGCTGGTAAGAACGTCAAAGAATCAGTGGAAGATAATGCAGCGTACGCAAAGGGTAAACTGAATGATGCCAAAGAAGCGATTGAAGATAATGCAATATATGCAAAGGACAAGGCTTACTATGCTGGTAAGGATGCAAAGGAAAGTATTGAAAAGAACGCCGCTTATGCAAAAGACCAGGCCGTTCAAGCAGGTCAGGAAGCCAAAGAGAATGCAGAAGGCATTCTTGCAGGTGCTTCTAGATGGCTTAAAGACACGGGTTCTGCTACAAAGCATTACATCACCGATAAGTACAATGGATTTTGGAACCATTTAGGGGTTTTCACTGCAAAGAATCAAGAAGTAGCAGAAGAAGCTGTAAAATATTACGATGAAGAGGTAAGGAAAGCAAAGGCTGAATTCGAAGCTACTCAAGGTGGCTGGTTTGGTTTAAAAAGTCCAAAACCTGAGGTTGTCCAAAATGCTGCAAGAGAGAAGTTAGGGATACTTAAGGCCAAAGATGAAGCTGCTAGAAGAGAGCTTGAAAGATGGAGAGCTGTCAATAGCAGAACCTAAATTTGTAAATCCTCATTTGTTTGTTTTTTTTCTGATTCTATAGTTTTTTTAATGTTTTAATGAAAGTAATGATAAAGTTATGGGTGGTTCCCCACCATTAAACAATATTATACAGCTTTGAGAGTTACTAAGATAAAAGGAAAGAGTCATTACCCTCATTCATTGCTTGAATGATCTTAGCACGCATAATTTCATAACTGGAATAAGGTGGAAGTTTCAAGTAATTCGCACAAGTCATAACGGAAGGAAGGTAGTCGTCAGGTTTTAGTTGATCTTCACTGTGTTTTAAAACTACAGTAAACGGAGGATTCAAACCTTTGAAACCATCATATGGTAGTCTGGGAGAACCGGTAATAAACTTCAAAAAGCTCCTTTTCTCGTCTTTATCAAATGTGGACATGATTTCAATCAACCATGAGATCTGTACAGACTTGCTTGTGTAACCGTGATCCGCATGAATTACCGATAATAAAACCTCAGCAGACCAATCCTCAGCTTCAGTACCTGATAACCTTGACAATTCATCTGATGAAAACAACTTCAATGAAATGAATGGAAATATTTCTGAAAAACCTTCCACAAAAGATTTAATTTGTTGTAAAACACCACCATGTAATGTATAATCAATTAATTTATCCATGTACTCTTGAAGATTCTCCGCATTCACGTGAATCTCATCTCCATTCGGTATGAGCTTTATTTCTTCGTAACCTGGTAAAACAAAAGACAACATCAGATCACTAACAGTTGCACCCGAAATACGATGAGTATTCCAGCTATCTTTAGGCAAAACTTTGAAGTCTCCTAAATATCGGTTCAAATGACTTAGAGAGGATGCTAAAGACTCATCAATCTGTTTGATTTTGGAAATAGACTCGGTGAACGAAAATTTTATCTGTTTCGTAACTGCATATTTCATTGCCATCTCAAAGAATAGGGGATTAAAGTGAAAATCAACCAATCGAGAGTCCAGAAATGCTCTTGCAAGAAATTTTCCCAAAACTTTGAAGTAAAGGATCGAATTGTTTAGATGAGGATTGAGTTTATGCAGCGGTCTGGGAAACAGCCCATGTTTATCGTGGATTAATGTTTCGAGGTCAAGCTTTTCCGCTTGAAGTTTATCATATTGATCGCTCCTCCACATAAACAACTTTAACTTTCCAAAACTTTTCGAAACGTTGGAGTAAAATTCCAAAGTTGGACCTAGTCCCGAACCAACCTCATCAAAAAATTCTATTTCAAGCAGCCCTGGATTGGTAGCATATGTCTCCATAACTTTTACTGCGCTTGCAAAAATTCTTTCTCTGGATATTCTCAATTTATGCCTAACTGATCTACCAAGAAGAGGGACTCTTCCACTCATTTCAGAGTCACTATTTGATGAATCTTCATCTTTAGATCTCGCTAACCAATAATCAATTAATCTAGAATATCCAAAAGATGTAGACCTCAAAAAAAATAATCTAGTCTCTAATGGGAATAAAAACGAATACTCACGAGGGAGCACAACAGCCCAATCAGGCAAAATACCGCTGGCAACAAGTAATGGTTCATCTAGCTGACGCTTCAGCTTTGCAGCAAGTTTAAAGTTCCAAAATAAGGTATCAGATGATGCAGGGGTGGCAACATTAGAATTAATTTGATACAAAACCTTCAATAGTTTCAAAACACTTACTATATCGGTATCACACAAAGTTTCTAGCCCGATATTATCTAACGAGTGTTTTTCTTCGTTTGGTGATTTTCCTAAGACAGCCTTATATTTCAATACATGGACGGAGCGTAGAACACTTTCCATTACATCATCATTACTATCAGAATTTGAAAAAGCTTTGTAAATTGCACCAAAAATCGTAGAGTCGGATGGAATGTGGGTATCATCCAAATAAAACTCGTAATGATAATCACCATCAACACTAGTACTGTTTAAATTAAAATCTGATTTGAGATTTATGGTTTTCGAAGTTTTTATGAAATTTTGAATAGTATCAAAAGTGGCAATTGCGTGAACAACAAGCATCACTGATTTTTGAGTAGAATCTGAATCACATTCAAAAGGAACCAATTTCACTTTCATTTGCTTTGTCATTGATGCAGCTCTATATCTTGAATTATGGGTGATTCCAGAATCAAGGCATAATATTTCAAAAGACTCGTTTCTGTCAAGCAATTCTTCAAGTTTTTTGACCAATAATACAAGCGGGGAAGTGTTCTCTTCAATAAAAGGACTCATCGATGAGCAGAAAATATCTTGGAATGACTTACAAAGTGGTGAGTCAAAGGACTTTTCTTGCTCGAAAACATTTAGTAGTTTGTAAAAAATACCAGAAGAGACAAGCTCAAAACTAGAAATTGAATGGGTTTCATCTTTAGGAATCAAAATGCTTACAAGTGATTCCCACATTTTTATAAAATTTTCATATGAGTGCTTTGTTTCACAAGTAGATAATTCTTTAGAGAACTTTTCAAGAGTTTTCATAGCATCAGATGCTTCAATGTTATATTCCTTCACAAAATTTGCACAGTTATTTGACAATGTTCTGCATATATTGTTTAGTCCATGGACAACCTTGCTCTCTGATTGCAGCCTTAAACAATCGTTCAAAATCTTATCCTTATTTCGCTGATGTAGTGTGGTTAATTCTTCGGAGTCAGTAAAGTCATTCATATCTTCATCGGAATCATAGCTTCCATCAACATCATCTTCTTCACTTTCTGTCTCTCTTCTATCTTTGTTGCTATCATCTTCCTGGTGCATTTTATCTTGCTCCAAAATTGAAAGTTCAGATTGTGAACCCTCTATTGAACTAAAATCTAATGTTAGAGTCTCAAAAATGCTATACAAACTTCGTATTTGTGAGATAAGTCCTTCTTTCAAAAACTCTGTAAGAAAAACTTGAGGATTTCCGTTCATCAAACAATGGATCAAAAGGAGAGAGCCGTATAAAAGGGAATAAGCTCGAAGGGTATCATGATCATCCATTTTTATTTTTCTCGAACTCAACAAAGTCTTTGACTGTGATATAATAGAAGCAAATATAGAGAAGATTTTTGAGCCATGAACAACCTTAGTAAGCTGCTTAGAAGACATCAATGAAAATAATCTCAATAAGGCGACAAAGACTAATCTTCTTGCTTTATATTCAACTGTTGAATCATAAATACTTAGAAGGATAGGAAAAACTGCATTAAAAAAATCATTGTAGGAGTCTGAATTAACAATTGATAGTTCAATCTTCTCGTTGTTTGTGGCAATTTCTCCATCTTGAAGGGAAATATAGTTTCCAATATCGTTGCTTCTGAATTGAAGAAAAATATTTTGATTAAGTGGAATGACAGAAACAATAGATTTCAACAAGACAATTAGCAGATCTTTTGGAACCTTCATTAATGCCTCAATTGAGATATTTTCTATGTTAGAACTACTAGATTCATATGCTGAGAATACTTTCTGGATAAATTGTGAAAAATTACACTCACAGATAAGAGAATTTGAAAATTTGGCAGAATTTGCTGCAAGTGATGATAATGAATTGATCAGAGAAATGCAAGTCTTGAAAGTAACTAGTCCGGTTGACTTCTTTCCATCCCCAAAACAGACGGGAAAAATGTCAAACAACTTCACAAGAAAATCTACATCTATCAAATTTTGAAGTAAAGAAGGTGCTGTATTGTACATTTTGATTGTATTCGAAACAAATTTCCATGCAGGTTCGACACATTGTGGGTCGCTGTATGTTGTAGACACAGTTTTGATTGTTGGGAGAACTGTCTCTACATCAGTGTATTGGTTGCTGGTCAGATAAAACGATGCGTTGGCGGCTATCTGTAATGCTTTGCGCTGTGCATGAATAGTAAAAAAGTCAAAATAAGCAAGGACTATAGGAACTGAGCCCTTAAGCAAACATTGTTTTCCTGATTTACGGGATATAATCTCTAGTGTTTGTAAAGCTTGTTCTGCCATATCAATGTATCTCAAATCTAATAATTTGGAATTCATACACTCTATCACACCAGCAGATATAATCTCATACATCAGGTTATAATTGACTTCTGCCAAATTATAAATACATCTGCATGCCACTAACTGTAATTCTAAATCGTCGGGATATTCATTTATTACTCTGATTAGTGACTCTGCTAATTTTCTGGTTGGAACTTGTCTCTCAGATTGTACACTAGACATCATCAATAAGGTACTTGAAATTTCATTCAATGTTTCCATGACAAGATATGCATTATCATGTGTATCCAATCCTTCCATTAAGTTTGCAATTCTAGAGTTGGTTGAAGGCATCAGATGGTCAACAAAAGAATTGAACATCAATCTGTTGAAGCCTGTGTTTGGGTGTTCCGATTGAGATCTACTCCTAGAATCATCATTAGTTGCTGTGTTCAAGCGGTTTGCAAGAAAATTCTCTAGATCTGATATCTGAGCGTTTCCGTTCGCATTACCTAGAGCTGATGCCAGCATTCTAAATGCATCAGATTGATTAAAATCTTCACCAAAGGCAGTCTCATCGTCTTCACTGTTGTCGTACTCATCTCTGTGTCGCTGTTGTGAATGTGTAATACGACTATTAAAGTGTCGCTCTGCCCCTTCATGGTCAAATCTCTCATCAACATCATCATCATCGTTGTTGCTGCCTTCGTCGTCATCGTTGTCTTCGTCAAATGGATGATCATGAGAATAGATGTGATCCACCATATCATTATCATCCTCCTCGGGGTTATCGTCAAGATTATCATCATCATCGTAATTGTAATCTTCGTCAAATAAAACACTGCTGTTGTGTAGATTTCTAGATTGAATCTCAACATCATCATCGCCATTATTGTTCAAAACCAATAGCTCATCTAATCGATCTCTTGATCTTTGGTTTTGAGAAAAACGTCTATAGTTGCATGTTATACGGCTCAGAATCTTATCTTCATCGTCCTCACTTGAATTTTGATCCGCATGAATATTGGAACCATCGTTTGTTGCATCGTTAGGCACATTATTGTCACTCGATTGACCTCCCAGTTCAAACTCTCTAGGTTGGGTATTTGATGTTCCTAAATCCGTAATGGGTTGACACAAATCATTTAAGGGGTGGTTTTTCCTCTTTGGCTTAACCATGCTGGATCTCAAAGTTTCTTTGATGGTATTTCTCAAAGACCAGTTCTCTGTGGTGCTCTGTTATCTTGTGGAGCAGAAACTATCTGAGATTTCAGTGCACCTGTGGAGTTCGCCCTCCACCATAGTTAACACCCACTTTCCTCTTTCGGTAATCCCGGCTGTGTAGATAATATTTTTTTTCATTATGAAAAAATTTTGCACCCATCAAAGCATTGCAGAAACTCCTTATAAAACTTCGCCACCAGTAGCCCCAAAACACAACCAAAAATGCCTAGATCAAAGAGATCGAAGTTAGTCACGTTGGCTCAAACCGACTCTAAGGGAAGAGAGAATAAGGAAAGAATTTTTGATGAAGTAAGAGGAGCTTTGGACACTTACAAATACACATATATTTTAGGCCTTGATGATGTGAGAACTCCTGTTTTACAAGATATCCGTAAAGATTGGGCCGAGTCGAAATTGATTCTAGGTAAGAAGAAGGTTTTACAGAAGGCTTTAGGACAGACACCTGAAGAGGAGTACAAAAACAACCTACATAAACTATCAAAGTTCGACGAAGGTTTAATTGGTCTTCTTCTCACCAATGAAACCCCAGAAACTGTCACAGAATACTTCAATTCTTATTCAAGAAAAGATTATGCAAGAGCTAAAAGCAGATCTCCAATAACGTTTGTTCTTCCTGAAGGAATTGTATATTCCAGAGGTGGCCAGATTCCAGTTGAAGAAGATGTTCCAATGTCTCACTCTATGGAGCCAACTCTGAGAAATAAGTTCAAACTTCCTACAAAGATGGTTCATGGTAAGATTACATTGACAGAAGAAGTCAAGGTTGTTGAAGAAGGCCAAGTCTTAAATGTCACAGAAGCTTTGATTTTGAAAACGTTCGGAGTCGCTTGTGCAAAATTCAAAGTCAAGGTTTATGCATACCACGATGGTGAATCTAGTGAAGTTGTTTCCCTGGTGAAAAAGGATTAAAGGATTTGTATAACTTTGATGAGTGTCTCAGGAATTGTTCCTACGAAAATAATGTGTAAACTCCTTTCTACGTAATAGAACTATACCGCAGAATTTGATCTGTTAACCTATACAAAGCTGCAATATATGATATCATCGTATGATCACCATTCAAAGCAGGCTCATCGTTTGTAACATGAGAAAGCGTTAAAATCAAACCGTTAACTATTCAACATGGCACCTTCACAAGTATTGATTGACGCGATTGCTTCTTCAGTTTCCGTGACTCGCGTCTTCACCTCGCAAACAACTAACCTAGAAATGTTGCTCTCAACAATGACCACAGTAAATCAATTCATATAATCAACCATTGGTACCAACACGATGAGTGAATCTAGAAAAGGCGACACATATCTCCAACTTGGAAGCATTGGTCGTAAAACCGGTTTTCAGGTGACAAGAACTCCTCGACGCGGTGCTAACGGTTTAGAAGACCCGAAAGACTTTTTCCTTTCAGATGACGAGTACGAATCACAAAATATATCCAACACATCACCTGCCAAGAGACTCTCAAAAAGGTTTGAACTAGAAAAGAGTGCAGGGAGAGAAAAGGAATCCCTAACTGAAAGGGATGCTATAAATGAAACACCATTATCAAAAGCTACTCCTACGAACAAAGTAGATAAGGAGCCCTCACATGGAGTATCAAAAATTGTGGCCGAAATTTCACATAACCTTTTTGGGGAATCTGACGATGACAAAGATATTGACAATGATGATATTGATCAAGTCATTAGAAAAGCCGAGAAAATTGGAACACCTATAAAGATTTTGAGGAGAACGCTTACATCTATAAACGGATCTCCTGGTATGGTAAATGATGCTAATGATGATAGTAGTGTTTTGAGATTGGGAGCAGTAAATGGCGCAAAATTAACAAAGAATATTGCTTTGAATAAAACGACACATTCCAACTTTCAGCCACAGCCAATAGTAAATGCAGCAGAAGAGAAGAATGTGTCTACACCTGAAGTTAGTACCGGTGAGCAAGAGATATCTGCATCCGTATCATCGCATAATTCTTTTGATAGTGATGAAGTTCGAAATGTGCAGAAAAACGACACTCAAGAATCTGTTACTAGAAAAACCAAAAATACAGCATTGTCTTCTAATGAAGAAGTTGATGAGAAAGGTACCAATAGTGACATTAAACAAAATTCTCACACTGTGAGTAATACAGATGTTCCTGATAATCAGGACACTGTACGGCCTCTAAGTCAAGATGAGGAAGAACGATTTATTGATTTAACTGAAGAAAGTAATAAAGAGTCCACTTTAACTAGTACTCTCGATCAAAAAGATAAACATATTGGTAATAGTAAGCTAGATTTAGAGAAGAAAAGTGATGCTATGGTTGATAATAGGGACTCAGCTGTTACAAGAACTCCACATAAACCTGAGAATAAGATAAGTAGTCAACAAACGCTCAATAAGAAACTAAAAGAAGTTAGTGAAGCCGATTTGGTCAAAGAGCTTACCAAGAAGGGAACTAACCCACCAACTCCAAGATCTTTAAGAACTGTAAGGAAAATTGAAAGCAAAAGGAGACAAGATTCGCAAGTTATAATTCCAGAAACAGAGGACCAAGATGAAGAGTCCAATTCTGTAACACCGAGTGCGAAAGCGGTTGAAACAATCTCTCAAGTGAAGAGTCCAGCTAAGCAAAAACAAAAATCTAGACAAAAAAGCATAGAAAGGCCTGCAGCGTCTCCAATAAGGCGCTCAACAAGAACGAGAGTAGCACCTGTTGCACATTGGAAAAACGAAAAAATCGTTTACAAGACTGAAAAGATCAATGGTGTAGTTGTGAAATCTGTAGAAAATGTGATGCATGTCGAAAGTAATTTAAAGAGCACAAGAAAAAGTTCTGGAAAGGGTCCAACAGTTATTGATTTATCCAAAACAGTAGAGCCAGTAAAAAGAAAAAGAGTTTCGAAATCTATAGTAGACAAGAAAAAATTGGTGCCTGAAAGGTCTGTTGCTGGAAATAAAACACAAGCGAAGGTCGGCTCTGTAAAGAAATCGAAGAAAGGAGAAAAGCCCCAGTTGAAACAAAAAGAGAGCTCCGAATCTACACATGAAGTGGAAAGGGATTCCCATAAGAGGACTTTGTCAAAAAGATCAGAAATGAAATCAACACCTAAAAGAAGAAAAATTTTGAAATCTGTTGAAGATGATCTGGTATCAAAAAATCCACTTAATATTCCTCAAGAGGAAGAAGAAAATTCCAAGAGAAGCTGGCAACATAGTAAGGGGGGTGCTCTTACACTTGCATTATTTGAAGGGCCTGGAACTGAAAAGCAAGTTGAACGTACAGTTGCCTTTGCTCCAAACTGTTATAAAAATGTGACACTCATAAAAAGTGAGGATGAGTACTTTAAAGTGGGAACATTGTTTGACCAAGATTCAGAATTTTGTGGGGGTGGTATTATTGAGTTACCACCGGCAGCTAAAAAGGCAGTCAAATCTAACCATGATACGTACTTTATTTTCTATGTTATCTGTGGGGAGATCGAGGTTACCTTAAGTAGAAACACATTTATCGTGACCGAAGGGTGTGCATTTGAAATTCCCATGGGTAACTATTACCAATTCATTAATACTGGTAGCTCAATTTCCAGAATGATGTTTGTTCAATCCAAATATGTTGTTATCCGGGATCATAATACGTCTAGTTCTGATGATACGTTAGACAGTGAAGATGACCACTGAATACACTACAACTGAATTGTATTTTTAATTGTATAATAATAGCATTTTAAATTTTGAATTGTAGAACTATCCTTTCAAAAAAAGATGATAAAATGAAACTTTTCATTTTTAAGTAATTTACAGTTATGAAGTGTACAAAATTATATGTACACGGATAAAAATACAAGTAATCTTTCTAATGCAACATTACTGGGCAGATTATTAGGCTTTCATAACATCATCAAAATCTCTAAAAGGTGGAGGATGAGAATTGACCTTAGCAATTAGGCCTTTCATAAAATCTAATGCTTTCATTTGCTTAGGTTTCTGTACGTACCCCTTGGTTTCATCTAGAATTTGTACGTCAGAGAATTTGTTTACCAAGCCATAATATCTTATTGCTTTGTTTTGTTCTGCTTCGTTGCCAAGATCTCTCTCGATTGATGCTTTTAATGGATAAATACATTCAGTACCTCTTTTTGTACATCTAGAGCAAGCAGGTTGTTTCTCATCGCATTTCACTTTGCTCTTTTTGCATCCTATACATCCAAGTCTGCTCCTCGGTCTGTGTTGTTTTGATTTTGAGACGCTAGCAGTTTGTGGTTCGATTATTGAATTTGCTGAAACAATCTCGATTTCTTTAGCAACAGAGGCTGCAGCAGCTGCTGCCGCAACAGCTGAATCTGTCGATATATCTTGCATATCCATTTTGTTTTGAGTTGTGTGACTTAAGAAAGGAACTCGGTAATGATTGTCAATCAACTGAAGGTCAATATAATTGACTCTCGGCAAAATTTCCTCTTTGGGGGTAGAAAAAATCCAGTAAGCGACGTTCGGATCGACGCCGCTACAAGAGAAAGTTTGATGGATGTTAAAAACCAGTTGGGGTGCATTTGATCTGTCTAACAGCCACTGCAAGTGTGTACGAATAAATGATGATTCTGTTTCGTTGCTTTATTAGTGAAGGAAAAACAGTAGTTAAAACTCCATTATTAATTCCCTCCAAGTTTTTTGGTGGACTTCATAGCGGTTAATCTAACTAAGTGCACTATAGTACATAAAAAGAGAGGTGCTTATCTATAAAGTTATGCATTATTGAAGTTATCAATAGTATCTCTATCGGCATTGTCGTCATCATCTAAATCGGAATCGGCTCTTTCTTTGGCTTTTTCTTCTCGTGCTAATTGAACGAGTGGTGCTAGCGCACTATTTTCAGCCGCATTCTGAATAAACTTACTTCCAAGCAATTGTACACTGTTGCTACGTTTTGCTGGATTCACTTCCAAACAGGCATCTAGGAATTCTTGTAACTCAGGGCTTTGAGCATCTCTATCTTTCAACTGTGGTTTACCATTCGTAGTTATAAGGAATAATGCACGTAATGGGGTTTCATTCAAATATGGTGGTTCTCCTTCTATCATTTCAATTGTCATGATACCTAACGACCAAATATCTACTTTTGGACCATACGCTTTTTTCATGACAATTTCTGGTGCCATCCAATATGGTGTACCTACCATAGTATTACGTTTGGAAGCATGGTCTTTTATCTGAGCACAAAAACCAAAATCAGTAAGTTTGATCTCGCCATTTAACGACAATAAAATATTATCAGATTTGATATCACGATGGATGATACCTTTCGAATGCAAGAATCGAAGACCTTTGAGTGTTTCACGGCAAACAGCTCCCATTTGTGCTTCTGTCATGATACTATGTGTAACAATATCAGTCAATGAACCACCTTCCATATATTCCATAACAACCCATAGCTCTTTCTTTAGTAGATAAGATTCAATGAAATTCACAATATTGCCATGCTTTGAACCCTTCATCACTAGAATCTCATTGATAATAAGTTCCTTCTTAGGCTGCTTTTCCAGTTCCATCTGTTTTATTGCGACGCACTGATTGGTTACATCGTCAAAGGCTGTATAAACACCACCAGAGGCACCTTGACCAATCTTAGATAGTTCGTGGAACCTGATCATTGGATCATCAGTAGAGCAAATTTCAGCAAGTTTTTTCATATATTTGATGTCCTTTGCACGACGAATTTCACGGCGTCTCTCTTGCTCCTCCTCCGTTAATTTCTTCTTTGCAGGTTTCGTTGGTGCAGAGACAGGAGCTTGCGGTATTGATGGAACATTTGGAATTGCAGCTTTAATTGGTTCAGAATGAGGTTCTTGAATATCAGTCGAATTCTTATCATTCAGTTGAAGTTCCTCCTTTAATTTCTCAATCAAATCTGAAGGTAATTGAGCGACTGGTTCAATTGTTGGTTGATCGTTCTTATCATCATAAATAGGGACAGATCTAGGAGGAATCTGCAGATCAGCAGGAACAGGTGGTAGCTCTTCCTTGCTTTTGGAAATAATTTTATCTTCCATTATTGCTTCAAAATTGTCTTCTAGCTCATTTTGTTCTTCATTAAAAGCTTCTTCCACATCATTTACCTTATTCATCACAGTTGGTGATCCTGAGGTCAAATATTCATTTTCGGTTTCGTGTGACTCAGAAGTATTCAACGATGAAGGTATTTGATGGTTGATAGCTTTTTGTTGAGAAGGAAGTGGTGGTGCAGCCCTCTTAGGTTCAAAATAGGAAGAGTTAGGAGACTTTGGAGTATGAAGTTTCTCACTTATTGGTGGTCCAAACTTCATATCAATACTTGACTGACTAAACTTCCCATTAGTATTAGCAGCTGCTTGAGCAGGAGATGCAATTTGAATAGGTCCTCCAGGGTTTGAAATTCCTTCTGTTAAATGAACAATACGAGGTTTTGATTCTGAGCTATTGGTATGAGATCTCCTTCTACTAAACCTACGTGATATTTGTTCCATAAAGTTTGCGGTAGGAGAACTAGGAGAGCTTCTTCCAGGACTTGTCATTTGATTTTTCGGAGATGATGATGATGATCCAAAATGCATACGAGCATTTTTAATTGAAGTCTGCCTGGACAGTGATGCTTTTACTGCACTACCAGGAGTTTTTGGTTGAAACACAGGGCTCTGTTGTTGAGCTGGCGTAACCTGTTTCAAGTTGTATGCACCTGATGAAGGTGGAGGTGGTGGAGGAGCCTGCCTCTTTGGAATATATTCGACATCGTCATTATTGATAAGCTTAGGACTTGAAACTGAATCGGAGAGGTTTCTGCTGATGTCTGAAGTTGTTGTATGAAGAAAGTTATTACCAGAACCATTGCCTAATCTATTAAGAGTCGAAGATGAAGTGTCACTAGTATTTAAAGTAGTGTTATAATAGCCAGTAGTATCAGAAAAATCAGTTTCTTGAGAGGTGTTTTGAATATCATTCGTTGTATCATTTAAATCACTAGAAAAAGAAGACCGTTTATGTACATCCATGAATTTATCACTGTCCGATCTTCCATAAGCTTCAGAATAGAATTTCAAAACTTCTTTAGCTTCAACAGGATTTGCTTGTTGCTCTGCAACAGAAATCCCTTGAGCTGTCAAAACTCTAGCCCATTCTTCTGGTAAATCTTTATAAGTTTGTGTCTCAGAATCATAACTTACATGCGTTCTTAAAACAACATTTTTTGGAGCAGAAATTTTCAAATTTGTAGATGAGGTTGAACCTGATCCTAATCCCAAAGCTTTGGAGAACCCACGTAAAAGTTTTTTCCTAGTCTTTTTCTCTTTATCTTTATCATGATTCTTGTTTCCCACAGAATTTGCTGTCACAGGTAACTGCCTTACTTTTGGTGTCAATAGATCAGAATTCTTTGGATGTAAGTTTACCCTATCTTTCTCTTTCTGAATATCTGATATACTACTTAAAACATCAGAATTAAAATCGGATTGAACTTTTGGACTCTCATCGTATTGATTTAAAATAGAGTTGAAGTCATGATCTGAAGAAGCAGTTGAGTATGGAGTAGCCATGAAGTTTGCCCTTACTCCTTTATTTGATAGATCAAGTTTCAAGCCATCAAGTCCAATTTTCTCTGTAGGAGGATCTTCCATATCAATTTCATTTATATTCTTTTCTTTTGGATCAAGGGATTTTATAGGAGCATCTAATTCTTTATAAGCATTTAATCTATTCGGAGTCAATAATTTCATATCTTCATCCATTGGCAAATTCATTCCTTCAAATCGCCCAATCATTGGAGATAAACTATATTGATTATTTGCAGTTTCATCCTGTACCTCAAAAGTGTCTTCATTTGATGGAATCACAGGAGTCGAAAAATGAAATTTGCTGATCTCTTTTACAGCGTCAAACATTTTATCATCGTTGTTTAATGTTGGAGTAAAATTTCCATCATCTAAAGTTGGTGTCTTCTCATCATTAACGTCAGCATGGTTATCTTCATTTTCAATTCCATTATTTGAGAAAACGGTACCATTTGTTTGATTTTTTATTCCCTGGAGTTCAACATCGTGATTTTCATTTTCATTTTCATTTGAAGTATGCTCTTGATCTTCGTCTTCACTTGTATCCCATCCTGATTTCACATTTTTCAAATCATTGAGCTGCTGCGCAATCATATCTATCTCTTCTTTCTTATTGTACCCAGGATCATCATTTTTATTCAATTGAGTGTCATTATCATCATTATGTTCCTTCGTTAATGCGTCAACATTGAATGTGGCTCTATGACGTGGCAAGTGGACCGATTCCTCAGGAGAATTTGGATCCGACATGAGGTTACAAATTGGTATTGTATATATTTGTTGAATATTATCAAATAAAGTAGTGTCTTTCTTTATTGTGCAGCGTGTGTAGGCGGTTATAAGATGCAAACAAAACACAATGCTCACCAAGCACCTGCAGCTCGCAGTGGTGGGTCTGAGTTTCCTGAAAGAGCGACAACAGCTCAAAATTAAATTCGATCAGTTTGTGCGCTGCCAAATAAAAGTGGTTGCGACACGTGCGTTGTTGTAGAGAAGAAGTAATGATTATAATTACGTTATAATTAAAATGTTTGTACAAAGTTAGTGAAAGTTGGTAAAGGGAGCGTTGAAACCTACTCGTCACTCTTGGACTCAAAAGGTTTGAGGTCTTTAGTACCTTCAGACCATGATAAACCTTTGTAAGTAATATTTTCGACAGCTGCGACAACGTCAGCTAAGGAACCTCTTACTTGAGCTGTAGTATCTCTGTCTCTCAAGGTAACAGAACCGTTTTCAATAGTCTCATAATCGACAGTAATACCGAATGGTGTACCTAATTCATCATTTCTAGCATAACGTTTACCGATTGAAGCACCAGAATCATCAACTTTAAAAGGAATTTGAGCTTTACGAAGTGTAGATTTAACAGTTTGAGTTGCAGCTAAAAGCTCTTTGTTACTCATTAATGGAACAACCAATACTTTAGTTGGAGCTACTAAAGGTGGGAAAGATAAGACAGCTCTTGCGGAATCTTCTGGTCTAGTCCAGAAACAGTGTTCAAAAATTGCATAGATAATTCTACCAATACCAAATGAAGGTTCAATAACATTTGGAACGTATTCTCTAATGTGAACAGTTTTCTTTCTCTTTTCAATTTTGACCAAATCTTTTGGAATTTCAATTTCACCTTCCATTTGAGGGATTTTAGTAGTAATTTTCAAATTTTCTTCTAATTCTTTAGCTAGATTTTCCAATTCACATTGAGTTCTTGAAGATAACCATTCTTCAACTTTTGGTGCATCTTTCCTAAACAAAGGACCAAATTTCTTCTTTTCAATATCACATTCAAATTCTTCTAAAGTGATTGGTTCCTTTAATGGTTCCTTAACAGTCAATTTCTCCTTAGTTTTAGCAGCATGAACAGATAAATCATAAGCAGATCTATCTGCGCAACCAACACATTCTATCCAACCATAAGAAGTCTCTAATTCAGCATCCCAACAATCAGCAGCATAATGAGCCATTTCATTTGCCATATGTTGTCTAAATCTCAACCTATTTGGATTAACACCGATCTTTATTAAAAATAAATAAATTCTACCAACAAAGTAACCTAAAGTTTGATTATCGATAATACCTTGAGAAACTGCTTCACCGATTGAAATTTTCAAAATATCTGTTTTACCTTGTTGTTGAACTTCCTTTGATAATAAAGAGATAACAATATCTGTAACAGAATCAAAATTAGAATGATTTTTACAATTTGGATCAACAAAATGTTCAATTTCAGCCATTAAAAATTCTCTAACTCTTAATAAACCAGATCTTGGAGAAATTTCATTTCTAAAAGATTTACCAATTGAAGCTGAAGCGAATGGCATTCTTTCATTATTAAAATCAAGTAATTTATTAAAATTTAAAAATTGACCTTGAGCAGTTTCAGGTCTTAAATAACCTTTCATTTGACCTGATGGACCAATAGCTGTTTCAAACATCAAATTAAATTCAATAGGTTGTTCTAAAGGTTCACCAGTAACAGGGTTACCAATATTATGTTTAATCATTAATTGACCTAATTCAGCACCAGAATAACCATCAATTTTAGCTAAAATAGTTTCATATTCTTTAACAACATCATCATCTAATTTAATTGCTTTAATTTCTTTAACTTTTTTCTTCCTTTTCTTTTTATTTTCATCTTCTTCTTCTTCTTGATCATGTTCATTATCTTTAATACCTCTAGCTTCTCTATCACCTTTTAATCTAGCTTCGATAACTTCTTCAACTAAATGATCAGCTCTAAAAATTTCACCAGTTTTAGTATCTTTACACATCCAATCAGAGAATTTATCGACATGACCTGAAGTTTTCAAAACTTCATGAGGTGTTAAAGCTGTACAATCAACTTCAAGCATATCTTCTTCAAGGACAAAATGTTTCCTCCATGTATCGATAATATTAGCTTGTAATGCACAACCTGGTGGTCCATAATCGTAAAGACCTGAAACACCACCATAAATTTCGAAAGCTGGTGCAAAGAAGAAACGACGTTTTAAAATTGATTCAAGGGCTTCCCTTGAGAACTCAGTAGCAGAAGCAGAAGCAGACATTTTCCTTGGTATTTTCTTTCTCGATGCAAAGGCTCTTTTGAATACTGTGGAAAGTGGTTGCCTGTTGAGCATTAGATATACAGAATTCAAGCCCAGCAGTAGCTGACTGTCAAGCTGGTGAAGTTTTTCTGGTGACACTTTCTCGTCGAACGGTGGAAGAGAGCGAGCAAGCAGGGGGGGAGGCTCGGCTGCTGGTGCGAAGAAGCGCCAAGGCGGAGTTTCAGCGTCGCCAAAGTACAAATCGATCAAGCTATAGATTGATGTGCGTTGTTTACAGATTTTTGTACATCAAGTCGAGGTGAAAGTCCTGAGTGGCACCGATGTTGTCCTCGAGGTGTTCGCTCGAGATACCTTCCGGTTGGAGCGGGACAAGGAGCTTATCGAGGTAGAGGAAACCCCATTTGGCGTACATTTCACGCAAGTTGTGTTCGTGGATAGCGGTAACGTGGAGCTTTGTTGCACCAAGATTGAATTTAGCGAAGTTCTGACAGAGTGACATCAATTTGGAGCCAACGCCTCTGTAAAAGGAGATAAATCCTGTGATTTCGTAGTTCGAATCATGAGGTTTCAGGCAAATGATCCCCAGGAGTGAGTTATCTAACTGTTGTGGAAGACTCAAATTACTGTCACCGCCAGCACTGATATCGTAACGTATCTCAGGATCAGAGAAATCAGCGCTTGGATGGAGTTGTTTCAGTTTCTCCTTCGTAGTGTGACCGTCTTCCAGTAGTTCATCGTTGATAACGGTGACGTCGAGATTTTCAAGTGGTTTTTGTAGACAAAAGATGATGTATGCATTTGTGGGGTCCCTTATTTGGAAATCATCGAGAATTGAGTCTTTGCTTTTGATACGGGGAGTAGTGATTATATTGAAATGTTTCCTTGGAATATTATATCCTTTGTTGATGATATGATACAGAGACTCCGAATTGTCGATAATTGCCTGTGACGCAAATGAATGAATCTGGTAGTATACCATGGGGTGAAGTCAGGACAGTATCAAAATTGCTACAATACTTAACAATACTTATGTCTTGACGGTTGGCTAATTAGTCATGTTGATGGTTAGAAGAATGAAATTACGGTCACGTGACAGTGGTAAATGGAACAGTTTATTAAATTGAACGATTCTATAGATTAAAAAGGTACACAAAAAAAGTAAACGAAGAGTAAGTAGCAAATATTCTTGATTAGAAGAGAAGTGAAAGTAAGGCGAGGATGTAGGAAGCGTTGGAGATTGAGTTTGAGATTGCGAGATTTTGAAGTGATGATGATGAAACCGAGCTTACAGTGTTAACATTTTGAATGAATTCATTGTTAGCTGAAGATGATGAAGTGGTTTGCTTTACTGAAGTGGATGGTGCTTCAGATGAGGAGGTGGTGATAATGGTAGAAGATGTAGTTGGTGAGGCTGGAGATGAAGAGGAGGAGGAGGAAGAAGAAGAAGAGGAGGAGGAGGAGGAAGAGGAGGAAGAGGAAGATTTGGTTGATGATGGTTTGATGGATGAAGAGGATGGTGAGGAAGATGGTGAAGAGGATGAGGAAGATTTGGTTGATGATGGTTTGGTAGATGAGCTTGGTTTAACGCTCGAAACCGGTTCATCATCTTGACCAGTATTGAAACCAGTTCTACCTAAATCTTTCATCCAAGTTTCTCTATCGGAAACAATGATATTTTCAGAAAGGAATCCCTTACCATCGTAGATATAAGATTTGCCGACATTACCTTCTGTTTGAGTATTAGCAGGTGGATCATAACATTCAACTTCAACAGTATCAATTGAAACGAACAAATAACCTGGATCAGTGAAATCAGGAGCATTCCAATTGATTTCACCACCGGCCCATTCAACGGTACCTGGAGCATTAATAGTTGGATCGCCGGCAGGCCAGATTGACATTTGAATACGTGAAGGAGTTTGAGGGAATTCATAGATACCTGAAGTTGCATTTAAAGTATCTTCTTTATTAAGTGTTCTAACTAGTTCACCATCAATTAACCATTGGATTTTATCCTGTTGCCAATCGATTGTATAAGTATGCCAGTTTTCATAAGTATCAGAAACTGATGAAGTACCACCATTTTTATAATCAGCGATACCTTCGAAATAGTAATTATTTTCAGCAGTCGTTAATTGAGAACCGACAAATTCATAATCGATTTCATCTTGGACTTGAGAGAATAAGATAGCAGCGGAAATAACACCAGCATTATGAGAAGTTTTAAATCTGAAGGAAACTTTACCATACCAAACATAGAAAGCTGAAGATATAACACCACCGACAGAATGTGCAGGCATTTTAATTCTAACTGTATCATCGACATCTTCAATTTGACCATAATAGATGAAATTGTTTTTGTCGGCATCACCTAAGAATTTAACTTGTTCAATCATATTATCGGATCTTGGTTTGAAAATACCCGATTTACAGATTGGAGCAGGCATACAAGCACTTGAATTGAAGGAGTTACGTGGATCACAAGGTCCTAAACAGTAAGAACCTGTACCACACGTACCGTCGTTAGAACAGCAAGGGTATTCTTCAGGACATTTCTGGTCAGCTGAACATTTAGGAGGATCGAAAGCTGAAACTGAAGTTGCTAATAGTGTTGTTGCAAGGAGTGAGAGAAATGAGAGCCTCATCTTTGTGGATGGAGAAGGGAAAAGAGAAGGGAAAGAGGAAGATAAAAGAAGAGAAGTAGTAGGTGGGGAGAAAGGTTATTTATAGAGAGAGAGAATGGGTAGTCCAAATTTAAGCAATTAAGCAATCAAACATCTCTGAACGGGGATGGGGGTAGGGAGGGAAGGCAAAATAATTAACAAAAAAGCACTCAAACATCTTGAAAAGGTAAATTAATGGAGAGCTCGATTGTTGGAGCCAGCTGAGTTAGGTGAAACAATTGTCCAGAGAGCAGAGACAATAGAAAGCGCTGGAAACACGGTCTGAAAATTTCCTAAAATAAACTATTGATTGAAAAGTTAAAACGAGGTGAGAAACGAGAACCGAGAGCTGAGAAGTCAGTGAGTGAGAGTGAAACTTGAAATCTGAGATCGCGACCGGGCGCAAGACGAGCGTAAGGCTCCCAGGTCCGCCCGGACAGGCCCTGCGTCGCGGGGGGTCCCCGGGCGGGTCCCAGGGCGGGTCCCTTCGCTCCCAGATCGCAAGGCCGCCCGCGTCGGCCGACGCGTCAGCAGCAACCCCAAACAAACAAACAGCAGACGCGTGAGCGACAGCAACAGCAAACGCCTCGCCAAACGCGTCGCCAAACGCGTCGCGACAGGAGCGGCAGCTGCAAAAGCAGCAAAAGCAGCAGAAGCGCGTTCCATGGGGAGCGCGTTGCTCCGCGCGAATTGCCGTTTCCGGAACAGCAGCGACCGAACTCGCTCGACCAGCCACGTCACGTGGTAGTCACGTGTTAGTTGGTTGGTTGTCTTTTGCTTGGTCACGTGGGTATCACGTGCGCCTCTTTTTTTTTGTAATCGACGCGACGATGCGAGATTTGTTGCCAGCCAATGAAAATCTGCTTATTCTGCGAGACCATCATCACGAGCGAGGGCTCTCAGCAGCTAAGTAAGTAAGCAGAAGTGTACGTACGTTAACTAGCTAGTTGGTTACACTTCCTCTCACGCACGCACAAACCTCCACCGCCATGTCTACCCTTACTCTAGTCAAGAAGCAAGCTGAGTTTGTTCTGAGAACACCGCTACTCAGACAGATCGCCCTACCAGCGGCAAAGATCTTCACCTCTCTTTCAGGATACAGAAGTTTAGGTCTCAAACTCGATGATTTGCTTATAGAAGAGACTCCTGTCATGCAAAAGGCCATTTCCAGATTACCTGCTGAAGAGTCCTATGCAAGAAACTACAGAATCATTGCAGCTCACCAATTGGCGCTCTCTATCGATGTCTTACCAAAGGAAAAGGAATTGAAACCTGAAGAAGACACTCCTTACTTGACTCCTTACATTTTAGAAGCTGAAGCTGAAGCTTTCGAAAAGGAAGCTCTCAACAACGCTAAGATCTGACTGTAACTGACTTCGAAACTATTCATTATATAAAACTACTACATGTTTATATGTTTCAAAAGATTATTTATATTATATTTAATATCCGTATTCATTGTAAACTATCAAATCCTCGTCGTCTTCGATCTCAAAACCGCATTGTTTCAAAGTTTCAAGAAATCCTAGATTTTTCACTTTCAAAACCAATTCTTTATTCTTCAAACAGAATAACCCAACGAATCCTAAAGAATTTTGCCAAATTTCATTAAATTTAGCATTTTTACGTGGTATAATCATCAACCAATCTTTCATCATGATCAAATTATAACTAATTTTCAAAATCTCATGTTCCTTAAACAAATTCATAACTCTTTTAATCAAATACATGTAAAGTATAGCCAAATTATCGATATATTCATCTTCATCATTACATTCTTCCCTTGATTTGATCTTTAAAATATAATGTTTAAAGCCAACCTTAGAATTGAACAATGGTCTCCTTTTTTCGATCGATTCATTAGGTATGAAAAAATCAATATTATTTATACATTTGGTTGGATAAGGTTGGAAATTCTCAGGTAACATCATGAATTGGATATGTTTATGGAACTGTGAATATCCACTTTCTGGTCCACTATTGAAAAACGAGAAGAATTTAAATTTACCTCCCTCCACCACCTTATCAAGATTATCTAGAATCGTATTCATTATCTCCAACTCTACAGGTTTCAACAAAGTATCTTGTTTCTCAAACTCTTTTGTAACAAGCAAGAAATGATACCTCATATTAGGGTACTTATTCAAAATTAATCTATAATCATTCAACAATGAATCAATTATAGTTAATTCAGGTTCAGGTTTCAAAAACGGATTCCTTTCACCTACTCTCTTTAAAACTGATTCAGTTATCTCGCTATCCTCTCCAGGCTCACTGGCACGATTGTTTGGTCTCTTGGACAACCCTTCAACGATCTTAACCTCGAATTCTATCCCGTTCTCCTCAACTATTTCAACATCTCTCGGTTCCGCAAACACTAGATCACCGTTGGCTAGCGCCCTGTCGTAGACCTGCTTGATAAGGGAGAACAGGTCCAAACTCCTCAACTCTTCGATCGTGCTGATCTCTACCATTCCGTGTGGGGTGCCAACAACTCCATCCACTCACCACCACCACCACCACCACCACCACGTATCTCCAAATCTCGTGTTATTGTCCGACCGCAACAGACCCGTG